>JAJOZX010000662.1:0-95000 GCA_023014485.1 Bathynomus jamesi | reverse complement strand
TTTGATACGGTGCCGTAAATGCTACACTGAATTAGTGTAAATTACAAAATATACTAGGTCTTCCGATGTAGGAAACATTTGCTATCTCTTATGGTTTGTAAATTTATAGGATTCTTTACTGTAGGATTTAACGTTACGAGTCAGAATTAGTGTAATGTCTTCAATTTTCGGTGTTTCTGTTAAAATTAATTACTGAATTCCACGGAAGATAGTTGACCTGCGCGAAGAACAATGAGAGAATGCGAGAGATCGAGAGTTGTTCCAGTGTCCCGAAGGTTCCCGATGAACAACGAATACCAGTGACAGTGTTTGGTCACGACGGCGCTGATTCGAAGAAGAGGCAACTGAGATGGAGACATCTCTGAGGCATTTTCTGAATGAAAAGACTCCCGATAGATGACGACAAACTGGAAGGATAGATTTGGAGCAGGTAGTTCCCGAGTTATTGGTCTCCTGGTGAACATACGATTGAAATTGTCCGTCGTCGTAAGTAATTGGTTGTGCACGCAAAATTCTCGAATGTAAAGCGGTTTTTTTTATGAGAAATCGCTGGAATAGAATGTAAAATAGTCAAATTTACTTTAAGAAAGTTTAAAAGAAAATTTATGTCAAATTTTTTCGCTTTCTCCGAGAAATTATGCTTTTATTCATTGAGTGTGTTACTTCACACAGATGTTCGCAGAGAGATTTAAAAACAAATATAACCGTTACAGTGTGTGTGTGTGTGTGTGTGTGTGTGTGTAGGCAACTTGGCATAAGTGTGGTCGAGTGTGTGATAATTCACAGATGTAGTGGGGTAATTTTCTTTTGTAAGCTTACACTTTTGGTACCTCGGAACACTAAAGAATTATATAAAGAAATCTAGAAATATTTTTATTCTCAGGATAAAAGATATGTTAGTCCTGATTTCGTTAGGTTAGGGTAAGTTAGGTTAGTTAAGGTTTAGTAAGATTAGGTTAGGCTAGATTAGCGAGAAGCTCACTATTTAATGACAACAGAAACCCACCTTTCGAGCCCTCAGTTGCGTCCAAAACATCACATCCTGCTCTTTTTCATGGCACTAAACTAGATGTGGTTAATTAGCTTTTTAGATATATGGATATATGGAATTAAAATACTGTAGTCGGTTGCTTGTTTATGCGGAGATGCGCGCGCGTGTGTGTATGGGTGTGTGTGTATTGCATTTGCAGGTGACAAAGAAACAGTCTCCGTATGAACCAAATGCGCAAAAAAAAACACGATGCTTAATATTGAATATTAAGCTTACACATCATGATGTGTAATATTCACTTTTCAACTATTAATCCTACGATCTCAAATATTATCTCTTAAATCAGAAAGCGTAACTGCCCTCTGAATGATAACCCCTTCTCCTCTGTTTAAACTTAATCGTAATGATTCTGCTTTATAGTATCAATTTCATGTTTTCTTATATGGAATAAAAGGTCTGTAAACCGTTATGATTTTCAATAATATTCTCGTTAGGAAATTAGTTTTATTTTCTGTATTACATCATGCATTTCTATATTAAGTTATAAATTCAGTAAAAATAATTATCCCAGAAAATATAAGGTCTCAACAATGACAGCATTAAAAATGAAAGTACAGTATAAAATGTGAGGTTCTTTCATTCAAATTACTGTATTAACGAGACGCTTTTAAACTTTATGCTCTCTCCACTGTTCACCGACGATGGAGGAAAAAATTAATAAAATTTGATTGGGTTATATAGTATATGGATATGTTGCAAAAGTACATAATACATCATTTTTTATTTACATATTACTATTATCAAAAACTTTCGGAGCAAGTGTAGTTTACGTCCCCCTGACACAAAAGGGGACACAAACTACACTAGGTCAAAGTTGGGTAACGTAAACTACGCTAGGATCTTTAGGAGACATTTTTTAAATGAATCCATCAAATAAAACGTTAAAACTAACGAAAATATTACGACTTAACCTAACCAATCGTCAATTTATACATATAAATTGACGATTAGTTAAGTTAAGTCGTAATATTTTCGTTAGTTTTAACGTTTTATTTGATTAGGTATACGCGGACGAAGTTGGGGAACGTAAACTACACTAGGATAATGTAGGGGAACGTAAACTACACTTGCTCCAAATTTTCTTTGGACCACCTGAAGATCAGGGCCCCCAGCCTTCTTTAGTCAGCCTTATAAGGCTAACTAACGAAATATCACGACCTAACCTAACCAATCGTTAGGTCAACTGTACGCCCTTGACGACTGGTTAGGTTAGGTCGTGATATTTTTGTTAGTTAGCCTTATAAAGCTAACTAAAGAAGGCTGGGGGCCTTGATCTTCAGGTGATCCTTCTCTTTGCTATATTAAATTATATTACACTGTGTAACACTGATTCTGTTATATAGAATTTTTTATGTTTTTATATGCATTTGTGGGCGCTGAGTCCAAATCTGGCCTTGGTTTGTGGTATCAATGTTTTCAGAGATAATCCATTTTTCATGTTTTACCAGTATAATGTTATTATGGCGCAGCAATATCAGAATAATCAGGAATTGTTGAGAACAATCCGAATGTTCGTTGACAGTTTCTTGCTCTAGAAATTGCCCAAAACTTCCACTGTGCTATATAAAGAAGAGCGCAGAGTCTGAGAAGTCAGTAAGTGTGAGCACACAAAGAAAGCAGGTTGTTTGTCTGATGGTTACCAGCACTGAGGTACTGTGTTTCTGTGCTTCTCTGTGCTGACGATTTGAGTGTATCGATCCTTTTTTATTGCGAACATTATTTCAGTATTGTGAATACATCTTTTTTTCTGGAATCTGTAATCTGTTGCAGATTTAATAACTCTTCTCTCTATATCTGCAGGTTATGATTAATGTAGTACAGTTTGGTAAAGAGAATGGCAACTAGAGCTTGTAAACACTCGCCGGATATATTCTGCTACGTTTGTGGGTATTACATAGGCCCCAAGCAAGTATCGCACAAGATTGTGAAAGGCACCAAGTTCTGGATCGCGTATCGGCTCTATTTTGGTATGCCTATGGGTGACCAAGATAAGCCCTGGGCACCCCATGTGATCTGTGGAAGCTGCCGCTCCACACTTGAAGGGTGGCTGCGGGGAGTACGCAAGAATATGGAGAGAACCAAAGAGCCACCACAACGATTGCTACTACTGCATGGTAGATGTTTCTAAGTACAGGAAAGTTAAAGGAAGGCAGACTCTTCAGTATCCAAGCATAGCGTCGTCCATAGCTCCTGTACCACATGGCGAAGATCTTCCAATACCACGTCCACCAGAACAGGTATCTATCCATACTTTACCTTCTGTATTTACAGACTGTGGGTCATTATGTGTCGATTTTTCTTAGTGCTGATGCTCTTCTACATATATAGCTATGCCTATATTTGGTTTCTTTGCTTTGCAGGTTGAAAATGAGGATGCAGCTAACTCATCTGAGATGTCGGCTGGTGAGGACAGACATGATGAAGAATATACAGTAACTTTCAGTACAAACCCTCACTTTCCAAATCAGAGGGAATTGGACGACTTAATTAGAGATTTGGGTCTGACGAAATCAGGGTCTCTGCTTCTGACCTCCAGACTCAGAGTGGAATTTGCTTGGAGAAGAGTTTGCAAGGTTCTACGATGTCAATGGCTCTCTGTTATTGCAGCGAGGTTAATGGTCTATTCACAGCTATTGGGTTAACACATATACCCTCAGAGTGGCGCCTGTTTATTGACAGTTCAACTCGGAGTTTAAAAGCTGTTCTACTCCACAATGGGAACAAATATCCATCTATACCAGTTGCACATTCTATTGAAATGAAAGAGGACTATGAAAATGTCAAACAACTGCTCACTCAAATCAGGTATGAACAATATAACTGGGACGTGTGTGATGATTTCAAAATGATTGGTTTCCTGTTAGGTTACAAGGAGGGTTTACTAAATATTCATGTTTTCTTTGCCTGTGGGGCTTCAACTGAGCACTATAAAACAGTTCAGTGGCCTCCACGTGAAGGACTGCAACCAGGAAAGTACAATGTACTCAGGGAACCTCTTGTGAAGCCTGACATAGTTCTGCTACCACCTCTCCATATTAAGTTGGGTTTAATTAAGCAGTTTGTAACTGCGTTAGATTTTGGAGGGGAAGTTTTCCAACAGATTCGGGTCATGTTCCCTAAACTCTCTGAGGCCAAAGTCAAGGCTGGCATCTTTGTAGGACCACAGGTCAAGGCGCTGTTGAATTCAAAGAACCTTGAAGTCAAAATTACTCCGATCGAAAAAGAGGCTTGGTGTGCTTTCCGTGATGTGGTTCGTAGGTTTTTAGGCAACCATAAAGCACCAAACTATAAGGAGTTAGTGTCAAACTTGATTAAGTGCTATGGCAAAATGGGGTGCCGTATGTCTTTAAAATTACACTATCTGCATTCACATCTAGACTTTTTTCGTGATAACCTGGGCGATGTGAGTGAAGAACATGGCGAAAGATTCCATCAAGATATTCAAACGATGGAGAAAAGGTACCAGGGCCATGGGAGACTACGTATGGTCGCCGATCAGAAAGGATAAGAATGTTCATACGCGGAAGTCGCGTTCTTCAGTGCATTTTTAAGCAACGCACACTGCATAACGATGCTTGTTATTCTCTTATCGGTTCTCCTCGTGGTATATATTATATCCTTTGCACAATTTTGGGTTTGTCAAACAATTTTGGCTTAATAAACATTAATTTCCAATAGTGTTTTTATTTTCAGAAAATATTTGTTAGCCTTCTTTATATACTTTTCCATATGAAAAGTGTGATAACCTATATTTTTGAAACGGTTGATGATAGAGCAAAACCAATATCATTTTTGGAATCAGCGCCCCGAAATCACTAAGAAACGACAGAAAATCACAATAAACAGAAAGATTTTCAAATTTTGTTACCCAGTGTTATAGTTTAAACTTTGAAGCAAACTTTTGGTTTTCATGTTTTACAACAGCGGCAGCAAACAGATTTTATTTTTTTCAAAAGCGTTATCCCTATGTTTCACTAACGTTTAGGGTGGCCAACGTCCGGCTTTAGGCGGACAGTCCGCCTTTTGAGCACTCTGTCCTTAGGGTGGCCATTTCCAAATTTCCAAAAAGGAGGACACTGCGTGTGTGGCCGTACGTTAACATATTATATATAATAATATATATGTTAACGTACGGCCACATACGCAGTGTCCTCCTTTTTAAATGGCCACCCTACTAACGTTGCATTCTGTGACGTTTAATTTCTTATAATGAAAAGTATAATAATGATAATAAATAACATGACGAAGAATCTGATGTAAAGAATATGTGGGATCAAGTAAAGATAAGCACCCCCAACCTTTTTTAGTTAGCTTTATAAGGCTAACTAACGAAAATATCACGACCTAACCTAACCAATCGTCAAGGGCGTACAGTTGACCTAACGATTGGTTAGGTTAAGTCGTGATATTTTCGTTAGTTAGCCTTATAAAGCTAACTAAAAAGGTTGGGGGTGCTTATCTTTACTTGATCCAATATTTGTATAACTTTCCATATAGCTTAGGTATTAAAAAATAAATTGGGGGCATAAGGTTATTTTCTGACGAATTACAAATTATTTCGATATTTTAAAATCTTTTGTATATCATCCAAAGCTTTTTTTCCCAAAATGTAAATCAGATTTTGACCTGCGAAATTCTAAAATAAAAGGAGAATGACGTTAATGAAATCGATTAATGAAATAGAGCAAATTGAGTGGAGTTCCAACATTACGACGAAATGTTAAGCCATTTAAGGCTATGGGATTCATTTCGTTATGACCTTACATTTCGTTGTAATGGAAGAGATCAACTCGATTTCATGTATTTTTGGGTGTATATACAGGGTGTCCAATATAATATATATATATATATATATATAATATATATATATATATATATGTATATATATATATATATATATATATATATATATATATATATATATATATGTGTGTGTGTGTGTGTGTGTGTGATGAAAAAATAACTTTTTTTCTCACATAAACAAAAATTGATGGATCGTATAGGTTTTTTACCGCCGAGTTAAAAAATGACCTCAAAATTTGTTTATCACCCACTAATATTGAATGAATCAAAAATGAAATTTGGACTAATTTATAGACGTAATAGCAATATCAAAGTAGAAAATGCATATTGAACTCGCCTAAAATGATCACTGAGCGAAATCAAGTGAGTAACTGACAAATGAAAGTCAACAGTGACGTGCAGCAACTTATAAGCAGAGGAGAAGCGAGGGGCAGACCCCACCCCCTTCCTATTCTGACTCATATCCTAAGTAATGTAAATTCGTGTCACTCTAAAACTGCGGGTGACGGAAAAATTCTGTTTTCATTTCCGTAATCAACGTAAAAAATTACATATAGTTCAAGTAAAAATATCTCTGTGACAAAAACTTTGTTGATCAATGTAATCAGAAAAGGAGAGCCAGAAACTGGTACAACATTCAGGCCAACTAATGCTGTATTATTATTATCAGCATCATCGAGAATGGAACCAATGTCATCAGTGCCTTCACTTCGATTATGCCTATAGCAGGGGTCAGGAACCTTTAACAGCCTGAGAGCCGCAAAAAATTATCAGGAATAAAGAGCCGTAAGTATAAATACACTATTTTTTTGTTTCATAATTATAATGTAATAAAAACACTTATCTGGGCTACTGATAAATAAATAATTATTAAGTAAATATGAGGAACTTGTCTGTCTTGTATAAATAATAATAGAAAATAAAAGCATTCCTAATACTAATGATAATTTTACATTATGATGATACATTAATATTTGAATCAAACATACTGTATTGTATTATTCATACGTGTTTCGTTTCATATTTTTAAAACTTTATTATTAGTCAAGTACTTTATATATATTTAGAATTTAAGAGCCATAAGAATGGGTCTTCGGAGTCGCTGGTTCCCGACCCTTGGCTTATAGGCGAACGGTGTTATCCACTGAGCTACGGGTGTTGGCTAACCCTGTGTAAGTTCAGTATTCCAACGGATTTACAACTTCATCAAGTATGGCAATGTATCGATCTTTGTTAATGGGTCCATGAAAGAAAATTGTTCCATCAACCTTTGTTGCATCTACTGCACAACACACATTGCGTTTCTTCCATGATAAAGAGAGTTTATGTGGGTTCGTATCTATCCGTGTACGTGTGATTTGGGAATTCACAATTTTCATATCTTCGCTCTTCTGAAACTAGGCTTCAGTTGTGAACTGTATGTGGTCAAGGATTCTCATGAAAATATGTTTTTAATCATTTACAGACGGTATCATTTTTTGATATTCAGATGTTGTAGTTGTCAAACATTAATCACGCAGTATGGATGCAGACATAACTTTCATCTTGCCTTCTCATATAGTTTTCGTCGACAACTTTAGTAATTATTTGTGGAGGAACCTTTACAAAATTTAAAAAATTTCCTTCATAACATTTTGTTCAAAAGGATTACGCGTCCACGACCAGACTGATCAGAGACACTAAATAGTTTCTCAATTTTTTTCATGAGATTCCAAACTGAGCCCTTACATGGCACTTTCCAGGCTATATATTCCTTCCTGAAAGACATCTGGCACATTATGCATGACTTCCACTTAATGTAACATCTCCCAATGAAAGTGGTTTCCTGGAGAGAGAATATGTCAATTATACCCTATGATATATATATATATATATATATATATATATATATATATATATATATAGAGAGAGAGAGAGAGAGAGAGAGAGAGAGAGAGAGAGAGAGAGAGTTGACAAAAGTAAGTAGATACTACGATGATTGTCCTCAAGAACAAATGGCAAAGCTCATGAATAGAATGCCAGAACGTGTCAGTTTATACAATGCAAATGGGAAAGCAACACTATTCTAAATATATTGATTCAGCAAATGTGTTATTATTTATTAACTTTTATTATGAAATCAAAAACTATGAAAAAAACCGAAGGTGTCCATTTAGTTTTGTCAAACCTCTGCATATATAATTAGCAGTAACATCAATCCATAAATAAACATTTATTCCAGTGCTTTCGATAACACGTTATCCTCATCAATTCTGTAAAGGTGAGAAAGGTAATAATTGCATAACCTGTAATGCTATCTGCAATATGTAACTGTTAAAACACAGTAAGAAACAATAGACATTATTATAACACTAAATCTTATTTACACTTAAAGTTGAAACAAGCCTTAATAAAATTTCAAATAGGAACTGGTGACTACTTTCTCTTTATGGGTTTTGCTTGTGTCATGTAATGTGATTACTTCCCACTTAGTATCATTTCCATTCTCATTCGTGGTCCGAATGATCAAAGGAAGAAATTCTAATTTGAGAAAAGCGTTTCTTGACTTGAGAAAGAATGTCATTCCCAATCTCCTATTTACATTCACGGTAAAGGCGCGAATTGAGAATGATTAATATTTCCTAGTTTAGTTGAACTTAATCTAACCGAACCTAACCTAAATTGGAAAAAAGGGAGGAAATCCGTGGATAAGAATGACACGAAATAAGAATAGATCGATTTGAGAATTGGCTGTTTTGAGATTCTCACTCGCGAATTTCTCTCTTGGGCCAGAAATGAAATAGGAATCATATCCAGTGAGCTGATGACACTATATAATGTCATTATTTTAATTCTGTTTTCATAAGATATTTCGTTTTACTGTAACCATGGCTTTATGATTACTTTGAAGGTGAATCAAAGAAATAGTTACAGTAACTTAACTGTAAGTTAACTTCTTGTAAATAATCGGAGAGCTGTAAATAGTATTTGGAATTATACATTATGTACAGTATATCAGAATTCAAACCAATAAAGCATAAAAAAAATACATTATTGTTTCAAATACGACTCCGGAAATCCTGTCTTTTTATTTTCTTTGGATACCTATTGTGATTCGTTAGCTGCTAATCCTACATCCTGTAGCATGTATGTTTTTCTTTATTATACTAGTATACTACAGTGAGACTAGAATTTTCATTAAAATTAAAAACAATCAGTCATCGAACACTCCTGAGGATTACTTTGCCTTTAAAATTATGAACAGCGACTCATCAGGGACTCTTGATGATTCATCTTACATTTTTATATATATATAAACAGAAACAGTATATGTATTAAAGTACACATATTAAAACAAATGCGAAAGAGTATATACACAAAACTCTTTCACTATACTTTAACGTCTCATGGCTGAGTGAGTAACGTGGCAGCTCCTAAAAATTAGAATCTTTAGTGACATCGGTGCAAACCCCAATGAGGTGAAGTAAATTTATTTCTAATGTACGTAATCATAAAACTTAAATTGCTGTTAGTATGTTGTTCTTGATTAACATAATAATAATATTCATCCAATTACAGTCGGTCAATGAAAAGAAACTGAAATGGAATTTAACTGACATTTTCTCCAATAGATGGCGTCACCCACTTCGATTAAACTATTTTCACGGAATCAGGTCAATGAAAAATATTTTTTTCCTCTTTTTCCTATTATTATTTCTTAGATTATCTCAGTTTTCATTTGTAATGACAGATATTAATTAAATACAATTTTATTATATTTTCCATTATTTCAATGTATTTTCTTATTTTCTGTTGTAAAAAGTGAAAAAATCTCAGATTTTGCTTGAAAAGCTCTGAAGCTTCCCAACGGCATATTCGTATAAGAATGCATTGATTAGAGTACTTGCCACTAAATATAAAATTAAACGTTAATGCCAACATTGTGTAAACCTACATGGATGTGATGTATACTTTGTGTAGTGTATCCTTTCTAAATAAATAGTGTTGTTGTTTTTTGTTTGTTTGTTTGTTTATATCTTTTGCTGAAACATAGGAATGTTCAGCTAAAGACTGAAAAGTAACCGTTATCTCGTGTAACAACAATTTAAAACCTATAAAAGAAAATTAAAATTAAAACCGATGACGTTTCGGCCAATTTACATCTGTTGTTTTCATCGAGTGAATGTTTGTTTAACTTTATATTCTCTATTGATTTGACGATAGCCAACAAATGTTAATTGGCCGAAACGTTGTTCGTTTTTATTTTTATTTTTTTTATTGGTTTTAATTGTTATACAAATATTGCGCAATAAGTTCAATAAGTGTTCATCCTTTCATATGAAAAATTGGTTGGTAGATAAACGGTTACCCTGGGTAACCTAGTGGTTATATTTTGGGGCCTCTTTGCGAGTAACCCGGTGCTCACGTTGGACTTTCCATCATGAAAAGAAAAAAACTATAGTATTTGTCACTTATCATTACTTATTCGAACTATAGTGGATGTAATTTCCCAGAAGAGTCCCTTGTTCCATGCACGGTCTGTGTTTAATATATATATATATATATATATATATATATATATATATATATATGGTGTGTGTGTGTGTGTGTGTGGCGCGTGTGCGGGCCACTGCCCGCTTGCGACTTTTATGATGAATACACTTTGGACGATCCAACGAAGGTGGTCCCTTTTGGTTAAGCTTGGCCTTAGCCGTAGAGCATCCGAGTAAAACAGTTTCTACCAAGTTTTTTTCCGAAAGAGTGAATGGAAACATTTCAGTTCTCAATGGGAGTCTTCGTTCACTCAAATAATTTTTATTACACAAATACATGCAGGAATTTAAAGTGAGGAGGTTCGACCTCCTCGGGTAAAGGCTAAGGCAGGAATTTAAAGTGAGGAGGTTCGACCTCCTCGGGTAAAGGCTAAGGCAGGAATTTTTAACAGGTCAACTGGTGACTAAGATAGGAATTTAAAGGGAAGGAGGTTCGACCTCCTTGGTCTAAGTCTCAAGCAGGAATCTACAGGGGAAGAGGTTCGACCTCTTTTGACAATGGCTCAGGCAGGAATCTACAGGGGTAGAGGTTCCGTATAATACACTTAAAACAAAAAACAACTTAACCTAAATTGAGATTATGTTCGGTCATAGGGGTAAATTTCACGAACATATGGAGCAAGATAAATTAGGCGCATGGTTAGGTTGTCATGCGATAGGGCATGCGGGTCATACGGTTAAAGGGATTCGCAACATACCGGGAAGCAGTGGACTGACCATGCGAGCCTTGCTCACTCGAAAAGGAGGTGGCGTATCGGGATTAAGAAGAACAACTTTTACTGATTTCAGAAGGGGATCCAGGAAAAGCCAAAGGGAAAAATCAGCAAAGTAGGAGGGAAGAAAGACGAGAATGATCGTTGGAACGATCACGTTATGATACTGAGGAATGTTCCGCAGTACCAGAAGAGGCTCCTGGTTAGCTTCTGGTCCAACCTGAGTAAAAGAAAACAGATGGTTAAACTGTGGTTTGACTGGAGCCAAAGAAGAGTCAACCATGGTTGAACCATTTCCCTGGTTGACACTGGGTAAAAGGGAAATTTTAATTTTAAGGTCCAGGAATTTCCAATTCATATAACTATATGAAGTGGAGTTTAATCCGTCAAAACTGACAGAGATGAGAATTTCCGAAGTTACCATGATCGTACAGTTAATAAACTAATCTTACTGACTACTGTAAGTAAAAATCGAATTAAATTTTATTGGTGGATGGAGTTTTCAGCGGTGGGAGAACGGTCGCAGAAATGTAAACGTATTGCAAGTACGAATAAGTTGGTGTAATCCTCTGTAATCTCAAATTAAATCGTATTTTTACTTATTCAATTCAAATGCGATACGTATATGAAAGATTGCACACACTGTGATGTCAAACTAAGGAATTTTGGGTTTAACATTAGAACGCAATTCGTCAGAGACGAACTCGTTAGATAAATTAAAGATTGTTTGCTTGATTCCTTCAGTTTGACGCGCGATATTCTGTGGAACGCCTAACTGAGGAGGTTCCGAAAGAAAGCTTGCCTCAAAGTCCAATATGAGGGAAAGCTTTCAGGGAGACGTCTTGATTCTGATCAAACAATGGAGCGTCTTGTTTTAAGGTAGAGCTGTGATCAAGGGAAATCCTCTGTCGACCTTAGACGAGTGCTTGTAAGAAGCGCTGGAAAATGGTGAAGAAAGTGCTGGTCGCTATATATATTTATATATATTATATATATATATATATTATATATATATTATATATATATATATATATATATATCATCCACATGCAGTTGACACAGCTGGTAACCCCGAGCCAAACCACTACCGGGCAAGAAGCTACCAGTACAAGTAGACGGAAACGGATCTCTCTCGGAGGATCATAGGGCAACGAATCAAGAGATATCGAAGGAAAACGAACTTGAAATGCACAAGAGGCAACGAAAAAACAGAGAACATAAAAATTGTCCTGCCTAATATTCAAGGAATAAGACCAAACCAATCACTCAACAAGGTTTCGTACCTGAAAGGATTTATGGACGAAACAAGGGCGGACATCGCATGCCTCACAGAAACTCATCTTATGGATTGCCAAGGAAATTGTGAAAACTGCAAACATTGTATTGATAAGAAAGAGAGAAATATAGAGGGCTTCAACTTACTAAGAGCGGATAGAACGACGAGACGTAAAGGTGGCTGTGCTATATATGTACAGGAAGGCCATATGACAGAGACGATAATAAGTAAATCAAACAGCTATGTGGAACTCCTAGCAGTGAAAATAGAAAAATTAAACGTGATAGTAATAGTCATCTATAGACCTCCAAGCACCCCAACCAAAAAATTCTCGGAGGCCATTGATGACATCAGAAAGCTAATAAAGGCCATAAACCCCCATCCCCCAATATAATGATCTGCGGAGACTTTAACTTCCCATTTATAAAATACAAAAAGATGGATAGGAATATATATATTCACCAGGACAAGGGGGGCACAAGAGAAGACCAGGAGCAAGCAAAACTGTTAATGGCTCTCACAAATGAGTTTATGCTGACACAGGAGATAACAGAAAATACCAGAAAAAATAACTGCCTGTATCTGGTATTCACGAATAACACGAACTTGATTGCTGATATAAAAATAACCCCAACCATTATCTCAGACCACAACTTAATCGAGATTTCAACAAATATGACGACAGCATTAAAATACAATACACATATTGAGGAAAGAAGTAAATTTGGGGCCTTTAACTTAAACTCCAAGACTATAAATTGGGAAGCAATCAGATCGCACATGTCCCAAATAGAATGGAGAACAATTTTCGAGAATAAAGCAACTGAAGAAATGCTAACAACCTTGTAAGAAAAAACGCTGAGAATTTTAGAAAAATATGCTCTGAAATCACATCCAAAAGGAAAGAGGAGCTGGCTAGAGAGGCAAAAGAGAAGATTATTCCGCAAAAGAAAGAGAATGGAGGCGAAGTTAGGCAACTGCGGAGATAATGACAGGAAAGCAATAAAAGAAAAACTGGAGGGTATCGATAGGGAAATACAAGCCCTGATTAAGGACCATACAGAGAGGGAAGAGGAAAAGGCGATAGAAACAATAAAGGAAAATCCAAAATATCATACTTCTATAGCTATGCAAAAAGGAAAACAAAAACGCGCGCCGCCATTGGGCCCTTAAGGACGAGAAATAATGAACTAACCGACGATCCAAAAGAAATATCTGATACATTGAGAGCTCAATATGAATCAGTTTTCAGTACCCCAAAAAGTGACAAAGCGATACCTGACATAAATGCATTCTTTGAAGAGGAATTGGAAGGAGAGTATATAACAGACTTTGATTTTATCCCAGAGGATGTAGCGAGAGCTATAGGACAAATGAAACCACATTCAGCTGCAGGTCCGGACAACTGGAACGCATTATTGATTAAAAACTGTAAAAATGAAATAGCTACACCTTTATACTGGATATGGAGAAGATCCCTAGACACTGGGGAAATACCGAGCATCTGGAAAAGAGCAAACATTGTCCCTATATATAAAGGAGGGGACAGATCTCAAGCAAAGAACTATAGACCAGTGTCATTGACGTCCCACCTCACCAAAGTATTTGAAAAAATAGTTAGAGAGAAAATTTATGACTTCCTGGAGACACGGGAAAGATTCAACGAAAATCAGCATGGATTCCGATCAGGTAGATCATGCCTATCACAACTAATAGAACACTCAACAATATCCTAGATGCATTGGAAGGCAATGACAACTACGATGTTATATACACAGATTTTGCTAAAGCTTTCGACAAATGTGACCATAAAATGAAATATATGGGAATAACAGGCAAAGTGGGAAAATGGATCTACAACTTCCTCATAGAACGTCTGCAGGTCGTCAAAATTTATATCATCATCAGAATCGGAAGTACGCAGCTCAGTACCACAAGGGACAGTACTGGCCCCACTCCTGTTCATTATCATGATAACAGACATAGACAGCAGAGTAAACAGCAACAGTATAGTAACATCCTTTGCAGACGATACAAAGATCAGCAGAAAAATCAGCGATGTACATGACGTGGAGTCCTTGCAGAGGGACACGAACAAAATATACAAATGTTCAGAAGACAACAACATGTCATTTAACACCGAGAAATTTCAGCTCTTGAGATATGGTAGAACAGAAGAACTTAAACAGACTGCATATTATGCTCCAGATAGACAGGAAATTCAGAGAAGCAGAAAGCGATCGATCTCGGGATAATAATGACAGATGATGCTAAATTCGAAACACAGAATTAGGTAGCGATAAATAAAGCAAAAAGAGTTGCCGGACAGGTACTAAGAACGTTCAAGAGAAGGGACAGGACAGTAATGATTCCCCTGCTAAAAACACTGATTATACCAAAACTTGAATACTGCTTAGTTTTGACGTCCCCATATAAAAAGGAAGAAACTAATAAACTAGAAGAAACGCAAAGGCATTTCACAGCCAAGCTTGATGGCTGCAAAGAACTCAACTACTGAGAAAGACTATGTAAACTAAATCTGTACTCTTTGGAAAGAAGAAGAGAGAGGTACACCATAATCTACATATGGAAAATGATCGAAAAGCTGGCACCAAACCTAAAACTAAACCCAATTACCATTCAAACAACACTGGAAAATAGGAAAGGTAGAATGTGTAGTGTCCCCAAATTAAAGGCCCGATAAGGGACCTCCTCAACTCTGAAGGAAAATAGCTTGGTTGTCAGGGGGCCAAGACCTTTCAACCAACTTCCAAAGGACCTCAGAAACGTAACGGGGGTCAAAGTTGAAGTCTTCAAGAGAAGACTGGATGCCTGGCTCAGGACGGTACCAGATGAGCCGGGCGTGCCTGGCTATGTACGCTGGAGAGCACAAGAAAGCAACTCGCTCCTCCACCAAGCCAGACCTAGAGGCAGGGCCACCAGCTTGCCCTCCGTGTGAAGATAGACCAACGCACGAAACAACATAAGGTTCATCAGGTAAGGTAAGGTGTAGATGCATACCTACAAAGAAAAATGAAACGATTCCAAGGTCTTTCGTGTATTTAACAATTAACCTCTTTAGGAAATTAATTTCTTTTGTTTAACTGCGAAATTCATCCCATATATACTATATATATTATATATATATATATATATATATATATATATATATATATAATATACACACACACACACACACGAGTATGCCAGGTGTCACAAAAAATGTCCCTATTTCAAAATAAACTCTCTAAGCTATATAAGAAAAGGAATATAAGCATAAAGAGAAACGCAAGAGGTACGTAAAATATAGGAGTTTATTAACCTTAATTAAATATGTTCACTGTAATCGCCATTTTTTCTAACACAATATTCAACCTCACAAATGTTTGACGTAATTTTTGGAAACAGCTCAGATGGGATGCTAATGATTATCTCACAGACTTTGGTCTTTAGGTTTTCAAGTATAGAATATATCCTCTCTTTTATGTAATCCCACAAAAAATAGTCAGGGGGTGTAAGGTCAGGTGAGTGTGGAGGGGGGCCATTCCACTGGCTCATGAAGGGAGATTAGTCGCCAGGAAAAATGCTTACCCAAAAGTTGCGAGTTTTTTAGAAGCAGTGTGTGGAGGTGCTCAATTCTGCTGAAACCACTGTGAATCTGGGGTAATTCAGTTATTTCTTTTACTGAACAAAAATCTTGTAGTATCTGACACTATGTATTTTGCGTTACCATTTCTGCTTTTCCAGTTTTATTCTCAAAGAAGTACGAACCTACTACACTACGCCATACCACCCAACAGCGACCCAAATGTTGAGTTTAGCAACATTACGTAGAAGCTCTATTGGAGCGCCAGCATGACTTACCCAGTAACGAAAGTTTTCCTTATTAATCTCCAAAGACAGACAAACATAATACTCGTTAGTGAAATGGATCCGTTTCAAAAATTCAGGATCTTCTTTTAATTTTGCTAACATCAATGTTGCAAATTTCATTTGTTTTTGTTTTTGAACATTAGTCAGTGAAGCTTGTGAATGAACTTTGTATGGAAAAAGGTTTAATTCGGTTCGGAGTATGCAGTGCACAGATGTCCGTGAAATACCTACTTCTGCTGACAAAGTCGAATTGATTTCTGCGGACTGCACACAATAATTTCATAAACCTTATTTGCGTGTTACACAGTTCTTGTGGATCATCGCCTACTACTATTACTATTATGTTGATTGCTTACATTTCTTTTTGTTTAAAATTTTAAAAAATTCGTGATACTGTCTTTCTATCCTTTGGATTTCTGCATCCATATTCTCTGCAAAAATTCCTCTGCACCTGCGTCACAAAATTTGTCATGAAACCACTCAACGATCTTGATTTTCTGTTTCAGCTGCAAACGCGGCATCACTGTTTGAGGGTTTAACCATTACAAAATGTATAGGTATATTTATATGTGCATTATAAAATCACGGGCAAATAAATATAGGGTCATTTTTTGGGACACCATATATATATATATATATATATATATATATATATATATACAGTATATATATAAAACCTTGGTTAACCTTGGTTTTGCTTCCCCCCGAATTGTTTCTGACGAAGGTCAAGCTTATCACTCCACCTTAGACCTACAGTTTAATGTGGAATCAGAACCACTCTTCACCACGGGCGGTCAGAAATTACAAAGTCCTCGCCCCGACTCGAACGCACGACTTTCCGATCAGCAGCCCATCGTTTTAACCACTAGGCTCTCAGGGTACCCATTTATCTAGTAACCAATTTTTATTGTGTGGAAGGATAAACAGCTGGGTTTTGCTGCGCGCCGCCTACCGTCACCGGGTCTCGATCCTGGGACCGATAGGTTTGTAGTCAGCGATACTAACCATTGCACAATATATATATATATATATATATATATATATATATATATATATATATATTGTTAGATATGGGAATATGATAAGGAAATTTATTACTTGATCAAAGGCTAATTTAGCCTATAAATAAGTTGTTCATGAAAACAAAATGAACGAGTCGAAATGGCCGCTCCGTTTTTTCGTTTGTGTAAGAACTTAAAAAAACATGCATGTTAAATGCCCATGTAATTTAAGGAAAAAGACATGAATTCAAATGTCCATTTAATTCTGAATAAGTTCGGATAAAAATACCATACACAGGTTACCCAAAAACTAGGAAAGTAACTAATGTAAAAATTACATTTAAAACAAAAGCGTAGCCATGAGGATTTGACTCTGTTCGGGGAGACGTTAAAAAAATGAAACGCCCAACCCCAATTATACTTTTGTATAAAACGGGAGAACTCCGTTAGAGTTAGATTAGTACATTATTAACAAGTTTAATGGCATGTATAAAGTACACTTTCTGAAAGATTGTTAATTCTTAAAAATAGGACGAATCAATTTAAGAGAATCTTTTTCGGTATGTAAGTAAATCTTACGCCTGGCAGCCTCGCGCGGCAACAGGGTATCATAGACCGAAAAGAGAATTTATATAAAAATTAAATCGGATTAAGGCAATAAACGAGAATAACCCTCATGCTAAATTATTCTTTATATATTGCCGAATAACGTAGCATAACATTATGTTAGTTAAAAGTTGGGATTAATGTGTTTATTAAAATATAACACTGGAAGCGAAAGGCGCCAAATAAGAAAATTAAGTTTAGTTCTCCTTTTAAGAACATAAAGCCGAGTTCTTAGTGAAGTTGCTTAATTACATAAAAATACTTATATTGTGCCGTACGGGAGAATTCAAATCGTATGTGGCACATAGAAGCGAAATTGTTCCCCTAAGTTCAGTAAATCACTCTTGAAGCGAATGAGTTGGTTAAAGATAACTCAAACGCAAAATAGTCTTTCCTTAAAATTTAACGGAAGGAAACGGAGACACTCCGTCTTACGGTTCGTGTCGGTAAATGTTCAAAAATAGTATATCCTACGTTTCTCCATTTAGAAAACGGACTGAGTTCTGTACATTTGGTATAAATATAATAAAATATATATGGAATTGGAGTAATCTAAAAAGTGTTATACCTATTGTACGTTTGTTGCAACGGCTAATCCGATCTAGGAAGGTCTACCTGGCATATAAGTGGTTCCAATTGTAATCCAAGTAGTGCGCAATTCATTTTAATTTAAATTGTTATTGGTCCATTCACTTTAATGGCCATTCGTATTACAATACGGCTGCATTCAGTTAAATAATTACCAATTGTAGATTAAAATTGTCTAACAGTCAAATTTAAATTGCTTGTGCATTTTACTTAATTGTATTATCATTAAGAGTCTTCCCTAAATAAACAACTATTTATCACTGTAAAAAATTTAATTTTTGCATTGTAAATTCTTTAGTGAAATCTTTGATGAATACAGTACATTATTTTTGTAAAAGGCTTATTAATTATTCCCCTACACGGATTGACAGAGAAATGAGACTATACTGTATGACAGATTTTATTTATATATATATATAAATTTTTTCTTGTTTATCCTGTAGTTTGACATTTAAATTGAAAACGAAAATAGAATTCCTTTTTCATAAAGAACTAAGAACTTTAAAATCCGATAAAAGATGATATAAGAAATCCTCGCAGTTGATTGGTTGAAAGCTTTTTAAGGGTTCAGCAGTTAAGTGTTTTTGAACATCTTCAATTCATGTTTGGAGAAAATTTTCAGGGGTGATCATAAATACAGATGAAACAATAAAGGGGTTTTCACTTTTATGGTTATATATATATATATATATATATATATATATATATATATATATATATATTACCTTTGGTAACCTTTGGTTTGCTTCCGCCTGAATTGTACATTCTGATGAAGGTCACATTTTTCACTCCAGCTTAGACCTACAGTTCAACGTGGAATCCCACCCACGCCCCACAAGCAGCCCAGCGTCTTAACCACTAGGCCACCCAGAGTCCCCATTAATCTATCAACCACTTTCTTTATTGTGTGGAAGGCTGAACAGCTGGTTTTTGCTGCGCGCCGGCTGCCGTCACCGGGTCTCGATCCCGGGGCCGATGGATTCGTAGTCAGCAACGCTATCAACTATATCACCGAAGCGCATTTTATATATATATATATATATATATATATATATATATACACTGTGCGTGTGTGTGTGTGTATTATATATATATGTGTGTGTGTGTGTGTGTACTCGGAAATCTTCAGATTCGTCCTCTATTTTCGTTGGCGGTCATTGAAGTTACATTAGCTTAGCTCCTACGTATGATGTCTTTTATTTTCTCGAATTTCACTCGCGTTCGGATTTTAATTCAAAAAACTCGAAATCAAATTACTACTTGATGCTACCTCAGCATTTTGAGCTCTCATTTTTTGTTTAATTTTATTTTTATTAAGGTTAGGTTCGGTTAGGTTAATCTAACCTAACCTAACCTAAATTTACCCCAAAAAACATCTACAACGAGGTACTAGCTATTTTCGGTGTAGGAGGAAGTGCTACAAAGATCGGAGCGAACGTACTTTTAGTGACATTCTCTCCCTCGTACGACTATATTAGTTACAAAATACAATCAGAACTTCGCCACCTACTCATTCCTCTTTACCTTCAAATTAATCTTCAATATGTATTCACCAAAAAAACAACATTAAATCGTATCTTAACCGTACAGGAAAAAAAAAACAGCCCCTTGTTTCGTCCACTACTTACTGTTTCAGCTGTACTCGCTGTAAAGCGAGTTATATTGGCAGCACCATTCACCAATATCAAACGAGAGTGGACGAACATCGCGGTATTTCCACCAGAACATTACAACCTTTAAATAACCATCGAAATCAGCAATAAGAAATCATTGCCACCTCCACAATCACCCACTACTTCCCACCAATTTCAAAATTATCAAGTCAGCAATCAGCCTACCAACTAACCGACCTCCGAATACTCAAATCCCTATATATCCTTAGTACATCCAACCCTCACGACGACTACAGTTCTTCTTTCAACTTAATATAGCTAAATATTTCTTCTGGCTCATCACTGAAAAGAAATCCGCTACCATTTTTCGGCTTTTGAATATTCCTAACATAGATACCTCAACACTCAACCATTCCCAACCTTTATACAATTACATTACCCCCCCCCCCCCCATATAATAACCCGGTAAGATTTGTTTTCAATATTCGTTTCACCTTATAACCTTTGCATATTTTAACCGTTGTCTTACCCCTCCACATTTTATATATCTTTTTAAATTTGAAATAATATATGACTACATAAATATATTGTATAAAATTTTTGGTGCTGGTTAAGTGTGCGGTCTACCTACGATTCGGCGGTCTACCTTTTAATTATAGCTTCTTATCTTGTTTACTAATTGTTTGTTTACATCCCATTGTCAATCGCCCTTGACGATTGGTTAGGTTTAGTCATGATATTTTCGTTAGTTTTAACGAAAATATCATGATTAAACCTAACCAATCGTAGGTAGACCGCACACTTAACCAGCACCAAATTTTTTACTCATTATGTTTGTTCACTTTTTACTTTTTATTTTTTTTAGCACTGATGATGGAAATAGATTTTCAGAAACGGGTACTTACGTATTAACGGGGGGCCACCACATATTGATGATTGGTTAGGTTAAGTTGTAATATTTTCGTTAGTTGAAAATTTCTAATACATCATATTTTTTAAATAGCGATATTTTTTTTAAATATTTACAATGATTTATATTTCAAATATTTACAATGATCTTTGGCTTGCAAAAAAGAGACCGCATCTTCTTCACTTTTTGGTAGATCCCAAATTTTTATCATGAATAAGCCTAAAAAAATTAATTTTTTTCAGAAAATTGTATAAAAAAATATTTTAGAAAATATTGCTATTTAAAAAATATGATGTATTAGAAATTTTCAACTAACGAAAATATTACAACTTAACCCAACCAATCATCAATATGTGGTGGCCCTCCGTTAATACGTAAGCACCCCGAAACGTCTGTAAATAGACATATCGCATCTCCTCGTCCTCTTATTCCTTACAATATATATATATATATATATATATATATATATAATACGCTGCAAACCCACATTGTTTTGTTTTTCCTCTACGTTGTATATATTTATGGGCATCTCGCCTTTATCTTCATTCCCTGACGAGGTGTAGCTTTGAATACACGAAAGGCCTTGGAATCGTTTTTCTTTTTCCTTGTGGGTTTGCAGCATTCATTCATTTCACGTGTTTTTATTGTGAAATTCATCCCATATATATATATTATATATATATATATATATATATATATATATATATATATATATATATAAAGGCGGAGTGAAACCAGACAACGTTTTCTTTCCCTTTAAAAGGCACATTGAAATTATATTGTGGTTTTAACTGGGAAACACAAAGAAGACTGAAATATATTCTAGAATATCTTGAACTGACCCATTTTTGCCGAAATATGAAATGGGTGTCGTGACTGGTTTACGATGGTTTATAACTGATTCTTGGCTACGTTGTTGAGGAAACAAATAGCTATAACCCACACAAAACTTTAAAATATATCTTCTGCAAATAATTTTCAGGTTATTTAATGAATTTCTATTTACTTTTCTTTTCTGGATTAATGATTTTCTCGAATTTAGTGTTTTGTTGCGAGGAATATAAAGAAACAAGGAAAGAAAAATAACCATTTTTTTAACTTGTTTTATTAAATACAGAATTATAGAGTATAGAAACACACAGCAAATGAGTACACAAGTGGTAACTGCAAAAAACAACCTTAACTATTCGAATAAAGAAAGTAAACTTTTAGCAAAATCCTTTTTGGTTTCTATGTCTGGCATCAGACTACGTGACATCATTCTAGTTTTTATAAAACCATCTCGTGCTTCAAACCCAAATACCGAACTTGAAGAGTCCGTCACAATTTAATACAACGCTCTACGTTCTGGGTATGATTGGGATAATTTGGAATGTTCAATACGTTTTCTTTGATAGGTGAAATTTTTGCTTTTTTTTTGCTTCATTGTAAGAGATAGCTCACTTAGTTTAGTATTATTCTAATTAATTATTTCATTCCAGACCTTTGCCTCAAAATTAAGATTAGGAACCTTGAAATCTCTCAATTCTAAATTTTGACCAGTCCCATTTCACATGTCCATGATTTTGCTAACAGCTTTTGAGCCATTTATGCAATTAGGTCTACACTTGATATCAAACCAAATAGGACCATAATTTGTCACAATAAAGTGTGTTATTGTGTACAGTTTGTTTGTTGGTTTCACTGTTGAAACATAAAGCCTACAAACTCTATTAGCAAGAGTTAACCATCTAGCATGAATAAGAGTACCTGGCTTTACATGAGCAAGGTTCATCAACTGTACAATTTCTGATTGCTGAAATAATGTGGTATAAATACTGCTGATCTCTACTAAGATCATCAACAATGTGTTGTGGCAGATATAATAGTTCTTTAACACTAGTTATAGGTTTAAATTGTACTGCTGGATTTTTTCACAAAACTGAATGGCTTTCCAATAGGACCAACAAAGTACTTGCCCCAGATGTTGTGCCATCCAATGTTTCTAAAAATGTCTTAGAGGTAATTCACTTGTATGAAGCATACAAATGAACCACTGAAGTGGCCTACCAAGTGATTTCTCCATAACATGTCACACCTCCTTTATAACCAGTGTTGGTATTTGTGCTATCACAGCCTATTACAGCTATATCATTTTTTAGATGTCCCTCTTTAATAACTGATAATACTGAATTTGCTATGTCTGCAGCCTTACTCGATGCTGGTGTCTGATGGGTAATATACTCTCCGCCTGGTTCAGCAATCATTACATAGTGTTGTTCACTCTTCTTTTCACTGTACCACCTATCATTGACTTTCACTTTACTTAAAGTCTGATCCTTTCGACCATCGAAGTATATGGACGTAATAGGATTCACTTTATCACTTTTCAATGTTTTTCGAAGTCTTTCTCTTTCTGTCCGCACTTATTTCTCTCTATTACGAGATGGTCATCTTCTTTGGTGATCATACCAACGTCTATCAAAGTTGCAGTTGCAATAGCAGCAGTAGCACGATTTGATACATCGAATCTATCTGTCTGCATTGCAACATGCCGCAAAGATATTCTCATTTGGCTTCCAGTATTTTCAAACCAGTCTTCAGTTTCCATTATCCCGTTGTCACTGTCTTCATCTAAAGAATTTTCTATTAAGCTCAAAAGTTGAACTTCACTGGCACGATTGATTGTTTTCTTTCTTTACTTGTTCTGAGAGCTTCCTCTTGTATCTCTTTTGTAAAAATTTGTGTGGCATGCACATCTACACTACCTACGTACATTTTAGGATCATGCCTCTGATCAAGTAGAAACTGTAATTCCTCTTTTGGTATTTTTTATCTCTCTCGACATATGCAATCTATGTGAATGTCTTCATACTCATCACTGTATCCTTTGTATGTATGAGATTTTAAATTACATTTACAGGCACATATATCAAACAAATTACTGAGACTATTCATATATTCATTTTTTAGTTTCACTGATGTTTTTGATCTACTCAACGGTGCTCCTCTTTCTATGAATCTTGCTACCTTTTGAAACACAGCTTTTTCCTGAACTGTGGGGATTGATGCTTGCTGCCAAAGTTTTGGTAGCTTCTGAGTTATTTGTCTGATGATTGGCTTGTTAGCTGCATTTTTTCCTTCCTTCAAGATGGAGAAAGTACAGAGCCACTTGTAATTAGTTGACAAAGATTATGAGGCAACTTCTCAGGAGTTCCAAATATACAATGTTGCTCAGAATGCCTTGTGCTCACAAATTTTTTCCTTGCTGAATAGCATGGGGAACTTGAAAGCATAGACGCTGCTGCATGGAAAGGTGTTGGTGTAGAGTTGCTGCAAGAGGGGATGTTGCTAGGTTGATATGAAGAAGGATGTTGTTTCCGTTGTGGAGACACAGGTGTGTGGGATGCTGATTCCATCTCTGCTCTTCTATAAGTGTCAAAAGACACGATGCGTACAAGTATACAGTACGACCTTGGCAGGAATACTTAAATCTGGGAATGACGCAAAATAATATATTAACGTCATAAAAATTTATAATTATGGTTTCATAATGACATTAATGGAAGTTATTCATATGATGTAATGTTGACGGATGTATGCTAGATGAGAACTCTATTTTCTGTGTTTGTTAAATTGTATTCATGCAAATGGGGCGGTTAGAGAAACCTGGCACAATTTGTATCATCAATCATATTCGTTTTTCTCAGCAAAAACTACAATAAAATATCAGTGTGCCATTGTAAATTATCATTTTCACTCCGCCTGATATACACACACACACACACTGTGTGTATATATATATATATATATATATATATATATATATATATATATATATAATGCAAACCACAAGGAAAGGAAGAATGATTCCAAGGCCTTTTTGTACTCAACAGTAAACATTGTTATTCCCTGACGAGTTGTACTGTTGAATACACGAGAGATTTTGGAATCATTTTTCTTTTTCCTTATGAGTTTGCAGCATTGATTATATTTCACATGTATAATTGTGAAATGAGGAATCATCGCACGGAACATTTGAAAGGTATACAGTATATATATATATATATATATATATATATATATATATATATATATATATATGGGAATGAACTCACAATGGTCCCCTGAGTTTTTTATGATACACCAGACAGTGCAGTGCATGGAACAAGGAACACTTCTAGGATAATTAAATCCACTATAGTCCGAATAAGTAATGGTAAATGACAAATACCATAGTTTTTCTTTTTCATGATGCTAGCCCGACGTGGGCAACGGGTCACTCGCAAGAGGTCCCATAAATATAGCTTCCCTCACCAGCTATCTGCAAAGCAGACAGGATCCAGCTTTGGGACATGGATCTAGGGTTTAAAGCACCTAGCCCTGCTACATTTAGAACCTCAATATAAGCAAAAGACTCGCTGCCTTCACGTTAGATTGAATGCATCAAAGAAAAAGGGGTAACTATTATATTTTTAGCCAAAAACCAAACCTTAAACCTCAACTGGCAGAATTGAGCGTCCACTTTTCAAGGCACATAACATGTCCGTTTGAAGATGGGAATGAACTCAGAATGGTCCCCTGAGTTTTTTATGATACACACAGACAGTGCATGGAACAAGGAACTCTTCTGGGATAATTAAATCCACTATAGTCCGAATAAGTAATGGTAAATGACAAATACCATAGTTTTTCTTTTTCATGATGCTAGCCCGACGTGGGCAACGGGTCACTCGCAAAGAGGTCCCATAAATATAGCTTCCCTCACCAGCTATCTGCAAAGCAGACAGGATCCAGCTTTGGGACATGGATCTAGGGTTTAAAGCACCTAGCCCTGCTACATTTAGAACCTCAATATAAGCAAAAGACTCGCTGCCTTCACGTCAGATTGAATGCATCAAAGAAAAGGGGTAACTATTATATTTTTAGCCAAAAACCAAACCTTAATATAATAGTTACCCCTTTTTCTTTGATGCATTCAATCTGACGTGAAGGCAGCGAGTCTTTTGCTTATATTAAGTTCTAAATGTAGCAGGGCTAGGTGCTTTAAACCCTAGATCCATGTCCCAAAGCTGGATCCTGTCTGCTCTGTAGATAGCTGGTGAGGGAAGCTATATTTATGGGACCTCTTTGCGAGTGACCCGTTGCCCACGTCGGGCTAGCATCATGAAAAAGAAAACTATGGTATTTGTCATTTACCATTACTTATTCGGACTATAGTGGATTTAATTATCCCGAAGAGTTCCTTGTTCCATGCACTGTCTGTGTGTATCATATATATATATTATATATATATATATATATTATAGAACGTTGTCAACGTTGATTTTAATTTTGGTATTTGTTGTCAGCTACGACAAAATAGAAAAAAACAGGAATTTTAGTCCATACTCTTACTGAAAGATACTGTAGAAATGTGTGCATTAGCTACTTTTTTCCATCCTCGCGAAAGATTTCATTAATCGATTGGAGGAGGGATTAATGGGAAGAAACAGTTAATTCACGTTTAACGACCTAACCGATTAGCACTGTACTGTATATATTTACAGTATATATATGTCTATATATATATATATTATATATATATATATATATATAATATATATGAAAAAGAAGGATCAACACAACGGCAAACATTTTCATTTATTTGTACTTCAGACGTTTCGACAAATCTTTTGTCATCATCAGTGAGTTAAGTCTTAAAACCTTAAAACAAAATTGAAAAGTGAAAATTACATCAATACAATATTAAAACCATTAAAATTAAAACCTTAAAGAAAAATGAAAATTGCATCAATACAAAATTAAAATCATTAAATTTCATCACTATAAAACTAAAATTAATTAAATTTCATCACTATAAAAACTAAAATTAAATTACCTCAATAGGTAAATACACAATGTTTACATCCACCTCCATACTTGGCAAAGACTACGGAACACTGGATGGTCAGAGGATTAGAAAGGGTATGTCTGTGAAAATCGGTTGGTTAGTCAAAAGAGTTGTAGTTTGTAGGATGAGCTATTATTATAGGGAGGGTTTGTTTCTATAGATGTACAAAGATTCTAAAATTCGGAGTTCTGTAAGGTTATTGGATCTAGTTAAAATTTCAAACTGAGTTTTGTGAAGGGGATGGTCGTTTTCATTACTATGGTTTCTAATTGCGGATTGTGGAGGGCTACTGAGGGGACGGTTGGTACGGACTGACAAGCCCAAATGTTGAGAAAGGCGCATTGTTTACTAATGTCCTGTTAAAAGAAACATTAAATATCATACTAAATAAGTTATTCACTACTGATAATACTCTCATTAATGGCCTCACTCAGACTCAATTTAAAAACCTTCTTGAAATAGTGTGTTTTGATAATCTTTTCTTATTTAATAGCAACCTTTACAGCCAAATTGATGGGGTAGCTATGGGTTCCCCGTTAAGCCCAACACTAGCAAATGCATTTCTTTGCCATTACGAAGAAATTTGGTTGAAAAATTGTCCTAGTAGTTTTAAACCCATATATTACAGAAGATACGTGGATGACACTTTTTTAATATTTAACCATCCTTCACACGTAAAACTTTTTCTTGATTATCTTAATAAACAACATAGTAATATTAAGTACACGTGTGAAAACGAAACAAATAATAGTTTACCTTTCCTGGATGTTTTAGTTAAACGGGCCCATAATAAGTTCCATACTTCACTATTTCGGAAACAAACTTTTACTGGCTTGGGAACCATTATTTAAGTTGTATGTTTTATAAATATAAGATTAGTGCTATAGTAACATTATTAACAAGAAGTTACCGTATTTGTTCGGATTACTTTTCGTTAAACGAAGAATTTAAATTTTTTAAAACAGTACTTTTATTAAACAATTACTATACCCTTCTCATCTATTCGATAACCAATTAAAGAAATTTTTAAATAACACTTTTGATACTAAACTCCCCATAACTACAGTACAAAAAGAAACCAGATATATTAAATTACCTTTTTATGGTTATTTATCATGTGTGCTATTCGAGGTGAATTGTCCAAACTACTCAAGTCTAGTTATCCCAAATAAATTTTAGATTCGCCTTCGTCAACCCACTTAAATTATCAAATTTTTTAAAGTTCAAAGATGAATTCCCAAAACTATGCCCAATGTTGTTTACAAATACACGTGCGACAGCTGTAAGGCTGCGTATATTGGCAGCACTCAACTCCAACTGGAGGTGCGCCTTTCTCAACATTTGGGCTTGTCAGTCCGTACCAACCGTCCCCTCAGTAGCCCTCCACAATCCGCAATTAGAAACCATAGTAATGAAAACGACCATCCCCTTCACAAAACTCAGTTTGAAATTTTAACTAGATCCAATACCTTACAGAACTCCGAATTTTAGAATCTTTGTACATCTATAGAAACAAACCCCCTTAATAATAATAGCTCATCCTACAAACTACAACTCTTTTGACTAACCAACCGATTTTCACAGACATACCCTTTCTAATCCTCTGACCATCCAGTGTTCCCGTAGTCTTTGCCAAGTATGGAGGTGGATGTAAACATTGTGTATTTACCTATTGAGGTAATTTAATTTAGTTTTTATAGTGATGAAATTTATTTAATTTTAGTTTTTATAGTGATGAAATTTAAATGATTTTAATTTTGTATTGATGCAATTTTTCATTTTGCTTTAAGGTTTTAATTTTAATGGTTTTAATATTGTATTGATGTAATTTTCACTTTTCATTTTGTTTTAAGGTTTTAAGACTTAACTCACTGATGATGACAAAAGATTTGTCGAAACGTCTGAAGTACAAATAAATGAAAATGTTTGCCGTTGTGTTGATCCTTCTTTTCATCTGTAAGCTCCGTTTCCCTAAGGAGAAGTCAATAGCTTTGATATATATATATATATATATATATATATATATAGTATATATATATATATATATATATATAGTAACATCCTTTGCGGATGACACAAAGATCAGTAGAAAATAAGAAACCCCGAAGACATAGGATCTCTACAAACCGACATAAACAAAACTACAAGTGGACTGAAGACAACAATATGAAGTTTTAACACCGAGAAATTTCAGCTATTACGGTACGGAAAAGAGAAGACCTAAAGTCCATGGAATTTATACCCCAAATGGACAGGAAATTCAGAGAAATTCCAGAGCAAAAGATTTAGGGGTTGTAATGACAGATGATGCGAAATTTGAAACACAAAATAAGGATGCAGTAAACAGAGCAAAGAGAATAACGGGTCAGATATTGAGAACCTTTAAACGAAGGGATAGGAATGTAATGATTCCTCTACTGAAAACCCTGATAATACCCAAATTGGAATACTGCTCGGTCCTAACATCTCCATATAAAAAAGAAGACATTAGACAGCTGGAGGGGATCCAAAGAAGCTTCACAGCCAAGATCAATGGGTGCAAAGAACTAAATTACTGGGAAAAGTTACGAGAACTAGACCTATATTCACTGGAAAGGAGAAGAGAGATACACCATTATTTACACTTGGAAAATATGGAGAAACTAATCCTAATCTTACTCTGAATCCCATAACTCCCCAAACAACGGTGGAAAGTAGAAGCGGTAGACTGTGTCGTATTCCCAAATTGAAGGCGAGACAGGGAACATCCTTAACCCTGAAAGAAATAGTTTTGTAGTGAGAGGACCAAAACTGTTTAATCAGTTTGCCCAAAGACCTAAGAAACACGAAGGGAGTTGCAGTGGAAATCTTCAAAAGAAGACTAGACCTCTGGCCCAGAACAATCCCCGATGAGCCGGGCGTTACTGGCTATGTGAAGTGGAGAGCGCAAGAATCCAACTCACTACTTCACCAGGCCAACTCGAGAGGAGGGGCGACAAGCTTGACCTTCGCGAAATGAGAAATCATCGC
Organism: Bathynomus jamesi; assembly: GCA_023014485.1. Lineage (NCBI taxonomy): Eukaryota > Metazoa > Arthropoda > Malacostraca > Isopoda > Cirolanidae > Bathynomus > Bathynomus jamesi. The sequence continues at coordinate 65,153 of JAJOZX010000662.1, read as the reverse complement.
GCGGAACCTTTGTAAGGTTGTAAGGTAAGGTTATATATATATATATGTACTTGAAGAAACAATATCTAAACACATTGACAGTAATTCAACTATTTATAACTGTTTCCTAAATATAAGTAAGGCATATATAATAGAGTGAACCACAATATTTTATTTAAAAAACTAGAAGAGAGGAAGGTTCCCATGTACATATTATATTTATTAAAATTTTGGTATTCCCACCAATCTTTTACCGTTAGGTGGGACAATGTACTATCCGAATGTTTTGGCTCCTCTTGCGGGGTGAGACAAGGCTCCTTGCTCTCCCCTATGTTGTTTAGTGTGTATATTGACGGATTAATTGCTTCACTTAATGAGGCAATAGTGGGATGTTGTATAGATAACACAAGGATAAATAACTTAGTTTATGCCGATGATATGGTGTTAATAAGTCCCTCTGTTAAAGGTCTGGATCGGCTACTAAAAGTCTGCGAAGTGTATTCGCAGAAATATGATATTCTTTTTAAAGTTACAAAAACTAAGATTATGCAGTTTCATCCTAAAAGCTATAATCAGCCAGCTGATATTAGGTTTAAAATGAAAGGCGAAGTGATTGAGGAAGTATAAGAGTTTAAGTATTTGGGTCAAACTATTACCAGCTCATTGAGTGATGACTCGGATATAAGAAAACAATCTCGAAGCCTGTGTGCTAAAGCGAATATGACTATAAGGAACTTCTGGTTCTGTACAAGTGAAGCTAAAGACACTCTCTTTCGTACTTTCTGTAGTAATATTTATGAACAGCAACTCTGGGTGAATTATAAAAAAGGTTCTGGCCAAACGGCCCAAACCCTTAATTTGTTGGACAACAGGTCTTTTAGACTCTTACATAAATTACCACCGAGATGTTTAGCTTCGCAAATGTTTGCTACCCGCAATGTCCCGAGCTTCCCGGAGGTAACAAGACGTGTTCAACACAGTCTGATGAAAAGAATTAAAAAATCAACCAACCCGATTATCCAAGCTATGCATGAGTCCTGCCGTTTATCCTCTAAAGTCTAAGCTATGGAATTCTTGGTACGAAAACGTCTGTCTGTAGTTCTACTTAACTCCGACACTACTGTATTATTTCTAAGCAACTGTATATATTTCTATCCTTAGTATGTGAACTGCCATTGTATTAATAATATGTGTCATATAGACTATAGTCTACCAATAAACCATTTCATTTCATTTTATTTCATATATACCAGGTGGCCTCCAAAAATCTCCCTATCTTTAAATAAATGTTCTAAGCTATAAAAAGAAATCTAGACACAAAGACAAGCGTAATAGGTACGTAAACCATAGGAGTTTATTAACCTTAATTAAACATGTTCACTGTAATAGTCATTTTTTCTTACACAATATTCAACCTTCGGCAAATATTTGACGTAATGTTTGGAAATTGCTCAGCTGGAATGCTAATCATTACTTCACAGGCTTTGGTCTTTGGGTCTTCAAGTGTCTTAGTCTTCGTAGAATAGATCCTCTCTGTTATGTAATCCCACAAAAAAGAAAGTCAGGGGGTGTAAGGTCAGGTGAGTATGGGGACCATTCCACTGGCTCATGAAGGGAGATTAGTCACCAGGAAAAATGCTTACCTAAAAGTTGCGAGTTTTTTAGAAGAAGTGTGTGGAGGTGCTCAATTCTGCTGAAACCACTGTGAATCTGGGGTAATTCAGTTATTTCTTTTACTGAACAAATTTACAAGTTGTGGTTAGAAGAAATTTTGCAGTATCTGACAATATGTATTTTGCGTTTCTAGTTTTATTCTCAAAGAAATACGAACTTTTTATACCCTACCACCCAACAGTGACCCAAATGTTGAGTTTAGCAACACTACGTGGAACTTCTATTGGAGCGCCAGCATGACTTCCCCAGTAACGAAAGTTTTCTACGAAATTCTTTCGAAATTAGGAAAAGTTATTGCTCTCTAAGTATGAAATGGTGAAAGAACGGTTTTATTATACAATCTTTATTAGCTATTAAGTAATGAAAGTTTGGAAATGTATAGGTATATGCATATATAGATATATACAGAATAAAACCCCAATACTAAAGTATACATCCATTATAAAATAATGGGCAAATAAAAATAGGGACATTGTAGCATGTGTGTTACACGTAAACCGTGCATGGAACAAGGAACTCTTATGGGATATTAAATCCATTGTAGTTCGAGTAAGTAATGGTAAATAGCAAATACTGAAGTTTTTCTTTTTCATGATAGAAGCCCAACGTGGGCAACGAGTCACTAGGAAATAGGCCCCAAAATATAGCTTCTCTGCAAATATGCTAAGCAGGTAGGACCCAGCTTTGGGCCAGGGTCTAGGGTTAAAGCTGACCTAGACAGCTACATTCAGAGCCTCACTTTTCGCAAGAAACTCGTTACATTTAAGTCGGATTGAATACATCAAAGAAAAAAGGTAACTATTGTATTTTTAGCCAAAATCAAAAACTTAATCCTCAACCGGAAATTTGAGCGTCCACTTTTCAAGGCAATTTTCAAGGCAATTAAATCAGAAAATGCATGAGAAATTAAAACTTACTGGATCATAAAGAAGATAACACTTTCTCGCCAAAGAAAACAGATTATTAAACATGTAAAAAACTGTCAAATAAATCGGGAAAAAAGTTGACAAAGAAATAAAACTAATGTGAAGCGTTCATTCATTCTGAAATCTCTCGATGAAGAATCCAAAGCAACGGTTAAAGGTAACATCTAGGAAGCTCATTTCCCCCCTACATGGGGGGATTGAGTGTGCCCCGAGTGTCACCTGAGCCAGAGTGAAAACAAGGTAAGTGGCCGGCTCAACCCCACTCGATACCAGCGTCCGGGAGCGAACCAAGGCCTCACTGCTCAGAGACTGCCAACGTAACCACTGAGCTATCAGGCGCTCACAAGACAACAGAAAGTATAAAAATAACTCAAAATATTCTTAAAACAAAAGACAGTGATAATATCAGACCCTTCAATAGCAACAGTTAAGACTACAGCCATGTTCCTCCCTAAAATATGATCGAAATGCTTGTTTAATGAACAGCTGGGAAGGAAGAACGCGATGAAGTGCATGGAAAATTAAATTAGAGCTAGAGGTGCTCGAACCCACGGCGTCGCGTCGTTTCATGCAGAGTCAGCGATCCTACCACGCAACGAGGGTTGGAGTCCCACTATCTCCTACAGACTGAAAAGTAAAGTTGATCCATACAGAACGTCTTTTTCACAGTTGTAAATGTTCCTTTCGAACTGATTATAGAACAATTTCCTGGAAAAGTGACTGATCCATCTTTCCTTTCTGGATCGATTTTGGCCCAATTATATTTTTAATGTCGATGTAATTGGTTCATAATATAATCACCCAGAATGGAAGAATGTTCCAACACCTTCAATGATGGTCATTCATTTTATCAAGAAATCGTTCCATAATCGGTTCAGCAAATGGAACAAATAAAATTGTAGAGGTGCTGTTTTGTATGGAACAACTTCATTTTAATGTGTAATTTCACACTTTATCGCTTTTTTCCTTCCATCTCAATCAAGTACGGTTATTGCACTTAAAAACGGATTCATAATTCAAACATTGATTCTAAAATCTCTCGATGAAGAATACAAAGCAAAAAAGTATAAAAATAATTAAAAATATTTTAGTATTTTAGAAAAAACAAAACGAAATGCAGTGACAATATCAGACCCTTAAAATAACAAAAGAGATGATACATTTTTCTTCTCAAACAATGCGTGAACGTCTTGTTTATTGATGGCAGTTTTTAATTCAAGATTTAGTTCACTTAAACTTGAAATGAAGATCGAAAATCTCAGTGCGTTTTTCAACCTAATACCCGAGAACTCACGACTGGTTTTCGAGTGAAAAACTTGCTCCGTGATGTTGATCTTTCAGAAACATAATTAGCTACATATAGTAAAGAAAAGCGCACATGCGACTGGTTGTATGACCAGTAGCCAACGAACTACACAAAATATCCAAAGAAAAAAAAGGTAGATTTACGAAGTCTATTAAACTATAATGGTTGCCATGTATGCTTTATCATGCTTGCCAACTTTTTGAAAAGCAAAAGCGGAAGGATTTGTAATAATGCTTGGAGGTCCGGGAGCAGACCGCCCCCGATTTTTTAAAAAATCTAGCCTTGCTGTATGCACTCTAGTGCATTCTGAGCATAAAGGGTTCGATATTATTTGCTTGTTGCACATTTGTATAGCCTTCAAATCGAAATCGGTAGCCTGCCCCTAAATCGATAGGGTTCGCAAGTATGTTTTATGATGGACCATTCTTTTTCCCAAAATATCGTTCCATAATCGATTCATCAAATGGAACAAGTTAATTTTTTTTTAAATGGTGTTCTGTAAGGAACAACTTAACTTTACAGTGTCTGTACAGTTGCGCTCATTATTCGTAGGACACTTTTGAGAACAGATAGCGACACCTGGCATATTTTGTTGTCTGTACTACAAACAGTTTTAATATTTTATGAATGAATCGACTCATTGCCAAATGTCTTTAAGAACTAATTATTTATATTCATCACTCTGGTTTACATATTACTAAGGAAACATAAATGAATAATTCAGTATAAATTCAAGAAGGGGATATATATCACAAAGAGGATGTCAATGAAGCGAATAAACATGGTCTTGTAAAAACTGAAAAAAACCTTCGGACGTGATGAAAATGTTAATGGTACTGGCAAGCCTGTTATCCTGAAGGAACTGAAGTTTCAATATATAAAAACAGCTGAAGGTAGGCATTATTACGCCTGAGCAAATTCCAAATTGATTCATTTGTTTTTTTTATTTATTTACATTTAATATTGAACAGGGATTCAGATATTATTTTGTGTTATAACAAAAACAGAGCAAAAACCTAATATATATAATACATATATAGGTGGTTTATGAATGAAAAACCAATGTTTTGATGCATATTAAATTTTAATAACATTATAACATTACCAGATTGATGGGTATCCGTAAGTTTCATACGTCACTGCTTAGAATATCTTCCAATTGGCAAATGGATGACAGCTGAATGGATACTACTGGTATGACATTGTTATATTCGGAGCAAATGCTATTTCTAGATCAGCAACACTGAAATAGTAATAAAGAGTCACTGAGAGAAATATTATTTAGAAACGAAGAATGTTTTGTATTGAGGTAGCATCATAAATGCATATAATTGTTTTGTATTAATAAGTTTCATGTTACAATAAATGTAAAAAAACTTCACTTATTTCTACGTGAAGGTCAAAATATGAAAATAAAAACCCACTCTAACCTAAGTGTAAATTTCTTAATGGTCTCTGGATTGTTTCCTTACTCGCTTTTAGTTCATTCGATTTTTTTTTTTTTTTTTTGTAAAATGTAACTGGAATAATAAACGTAAATGTAAATGTAATAATGGAAGTAATAAATGTGGAAATAAATATAAATGCAACAGATGTAATAATAAAGGTAATATTATAAATTTAATAATTAGGGTAAAGGTAATAATAATAAATGTTAAAAAAAATGTAAATGCAATAATAATGCAGTAATTATGTCAAAATATTAGAATCTGTATGTATAGAACAAGAAGATAGTTTTAATTTTGCGAATGTACTTATAAGCGGGACCCTGTAATAAAATGCCCTTCCGCTGTCGGGAGAACGGTATCTAACCTAAGTGCAAATTTCTCAATGGTCTCTGGATTGTTTCCTTCTCGCCTTTTTCATTCGTTTTTCGATTTATAAGTTCTGTATAATAAACAACAATGTAATAACCAATGTAATAATAAATTTATAATTTCTGTAATAAATAATAATACAATATTAAATGTAATAAATTTAATAATAAATGTAATAATTATGTAAAAAATAATAGAATCTGTATGTTTAGAACAGGAAGATAGTTTTAAATTTGTGCGAATGTACTTATAAGCGGGTCCCTTTAATGAAAATGCCCTTCCGGTGTCCCTAGACTGTTTTCCCTCTTGTTTTGGTTTATTCGTTTTTCTGTATCCACCCGAGGAGGATGCCAGTGGGCATCGAAACTGTTGTGGAAATAAACTCTGTCTATTAGAGTGGGTTTTTATTTTCATAGTCATGTTACAACTTAAATGTTGAACCACGGCAGCTGTGACTCTTGGCGGTTTCTCACCTCAAAGGAGAGAATTACAGAAAATAAAACTATTACACTGGTTCATATCAATAAACATAAAGCCATTTAAACGATGATATTTGACAATTTTGCAAAAGTGTTACACATTCATAATTACCATTGTATTTGAGAGATATTTTATACATGAACAAAACAAATTTAATATCTTGTCCAGCCACCGTTGTTGTCTATGACTTCCTGCAGTCGATGTGGTACAGAAGCAACATGATTATATACCAGCTGTTGATTCCTCCTCAGCACCTCCCATTCACTAAATTTGTGTTGTGAAAGCTGGTTCGTTGTTCGTTCCTCCGCTGGTTCCCACACATTTACAATATTGGACGATATATTCTCGATGGGATTCATATCACAATCCTTACTTGGCAAATCCAGAAGGTCGATATTTCTTTGCTCAGAGAACCAGCGTGTGACGATCGTGCTGTGTGAATTGGGGACCTGTCTTGCATAGAAATGATTCGGTCAGGAAATGGTAGAACATATGCACGCACAGAAGGAAGCATAACCTCTTCGAAAATTTTTATATACTGGTCTGCAGTAAACCTCCCTTCTATTTTGGTGAGCTCTCCTACACCATACAGATGAATCCAACCCCCACATGTTACAGGTGACATGACCACTACGTGCTTCCTCATAGATGTGCTCTTCAGTATATTGAGTATTATTCCTTCTCCAACAATGAAAACGGCCATGGGATGTGGAGGAAAAGGTCTTTTCGTCGGTAAATATCCCTCAGTTCCAAAAGTCAAGTCCTTTGTCAACATGTTGCTGAGCAAATCGAAATCTATTTTCTCGATGTTGCTGATTTAACTTCTTGATAGCCGGAGTCCGATGGTGTAACCCAGCTTCATGTAGCCGCCGCCTTACTGTCGTTACCGAAACATCAAGCTGCAATTGTTCCCTTATGGCAACAGTATTGGTAAAGGGGTGGGCTTCGGCAACATCGCAGATCCTCCGATCATCCGCAGTAGTTGTCAGTCGAGGTTTCCCCGTTCTACGGTGATCTCGTAGATTCCCTTCCTTTTGCTACCTCTTCAACCACATATAAAGGGTGTTCCTAGAATTCCAAGTTCTCTCGCAATTTGAGTTGGAGACAACCCGCTCTCCTTTATGCAGATGATTCTTCCCCTTTCAGCAATTTTCTGGTGATGATAATCCATTCTGCAGAGTAGATGCTTCGATGAGATTCAGGAATAGTGTAAACTTATTCTCAGTCACCATACGTGTTAACAACTCTGTCATGACGTCATGTAGTGTCACATGATATGTTGAAAGTCAGGTGGAATTGTTGGAATGCGGAAACAGTTTGGAAAATGGTCATTAAGCTGCTCTACCAGCGGTTCCCAATTTTTTTTTATGATTATCCCTTTTGGTTAATCGCCAAATGGAAATTACCCCCTTGCAAAAAGCACAGGAAACTTCATTTTACTGATCATTAGAATAATTATTCAAATTTTATAAACGTAATACTCATATATTTCTATATATACACAGTGCCTTATGTATAAGTTAAACACATATGATATTGGTCAAAGTATGGCTACAACATTACATAGGAAGCAAGTAAAATGCGTTACAACCAACTACTAGTCTAGTGCGAGGGATGCAACTGTTTCTGCTGAACTGACGCCTGAATTCTGGGCTCATTTTCGCTGAAGGCGCAGCGTAAATCGCCTTCAATGTGCAGCCGATTTCGCAGTTTGTTCTTCATGACTATCATTGCTGAAAAGCCTGCCTCACAACGAAAACTTGTCGCCAAAGGCACCAGCACTTTCTTTGCCTCTTCAGCAAGTAAAAGGTACTTCCCATCCACTTTTGTCCAAAATGTCTCTATTTTTTTCTCTGAAAACTCAAACTTCAGAATAAGATCTTGTCGCATTTTCAATAATTCTGCTTCCAGTTCAGGTGAGTCACTGCTTTTCAGGGCGTAATAAGTGAATGGTCTAATTTTTTAGATAGCATGGTTGCGTTTTAAGTATGTACTGATTCATTTAATGGCCTTAATAAAGATGTTCATTGTGGATTTGACAGAGAGTGCCTACATAGACTCTATATTAAACTAGGTTCTGGAGGTAGAAATTCAATTTTTAGCTTTTCTTTAGCCAACGCGCTACTATGAACACACCATGTTAGTCTCGGAAAATCTCTCTAATTCTCCTCGTGGTGTAGCCGTTCGTCTTTAGTAACATTGCGACCACGACCTAAAGAGTTAAACGGTCTAACTCGAAAAAACAATTTTTTCACAAAACGAACACCAAAAAAACACTTTTCAGGAATTCCTTTATACCCCGGAAAATGTCAAAATTACCCCATTGGGGATAATTACCCCAACTTTGGGACCCGCTGTGCTGCACAGACCATCACATACTTACAAAGTCTAGCATATATCTGTGGCAGTGTTTTTCAACCTTTTCTAGGTCGAGGGACCCTGTAAGCAACATTTAAGATATTGTGGAAACCAAATATTCTCGATCCATTCTATTCCCCTTCGTTTTGTAAGTAAAATGATGGAAAACTATGTAATAAACCAATTACATAGCGTTACGAACAAATATAATACATTATTCACTGCTTGTTACAAAATACCCCTTTATTTCCACTTTAATTTAGTTCCGTCTGTATGTATTTTGAACTACCGGGCTTCAATATGTTATGTTAAATATTTATTACACAACATATCAGAACCCTTAATGTTTTATCGTGAACCCCGGTAGAAAACAATGACGTATGGGCTAGTGGATATTTTCACTCATCTATCGTTCAGTTGACAATTCTAACGACGCTTTAGGTAAAACCATAATATAGAAAACTCAGGTAGTACTCTTGCAAGTGTGTGAGACATACGGCGATGCAATATATTGGCTTCCTTTTAAGCTGATAACTATCATTTGCGTGTTAAGATGAATTCAACCAATATGTCTTATCTGGGAGATGGTAAATTGAACATGGTAACAATGTTGAACACGTGTTGTTGCATTGCATGTTATGTGTTACAGTGTTTATTCATTGAAATGTCAGTTAAATAGAAGATTACAGCCTTGCCAATCCATGAACACTTATCACGTCCGAAGTTTTTTTTTAGTTTTTCCAAGACCATTTGTTATTCACTTCATTGACATTTCTCTTGTTAATATATATCCCCTTCTTGAATTTATATTTAATTATTCATTGATGTTTCCTTAGTAATATGTAAACTAGAGTGATGAATGGAAATAATTATGTTCTAAAGACATTTGGCAATGATTCAACCAACCAATCAGCGCTCACTCACTGAACCCCAGATTCATTCATAAAATGTTAAAACTGTTTGTAGTACATACAACAAATATATGCCAGGTGTCGCTATCTATTCTCAAGAGTGTCCTACAAATAATGAGGGCAATTGTACATTATACTGTAAACAGCATCACTTGATACCGATCTGATCTCACAATTTTTAATTAAAAAAATGCAAAGGTTACTTCCATTTACAAAATAGGAACTAAATAAATATAATCATGCCAAAATATTACCGGCTGTTATCGCTCGTGTCACCCTCGAAAAATATGTTTTGCAGTGATAACACTAGATACTACTTGGAAGAGAATGAGTTTTACAGCCAAATAATAATCAATGAGGAGGGCCAGAAAATGGCACAGCGATCAGGCAAAACTAATGCGGCCCACCGTGTTAATTCCTATATTATTATTGTCAGCATCACCGGGAGTCGAACCCCCAATCTCAAAATCTTCCTTCGATTGTAAGGTAAAAGTAAGGCCCAGTAAAGCTTAAAGCTTAAGGACCAAATTAAATAAAAAATAGTTCAGCTTCACAATATTTATGTCATTGTAAATTGTAAAGCCAATGTATTTTATTCAGTTATTCAGTTTCAGTATTCAGTTATTCATAGTGTTATCCATTGCACTGAGCTACTGGAGCTGCTTATAAAGCCCAAACCAGAACGAATTTAGAACCGAGAAGGTCTTCCTTATCGCAAATATTATATCACCAAAAGAGAATTCTAGAAATTATGTGCCAAGGAAAAACAGCTTTAATATATTCAGACTTGATACATACAGATTAATTTGATCGTGGAATATTACTCATAAATTACAAAACTAGATACAATATTAATGGAAAACTGGGTCTCCTGATATTTCATTATTTTTAAAAGTATAAAATCGCCAAAAAACAGTGGTAAGTGGAGTTCAGAGTTCAGGACACTTTATAACTGGTGCAGTTTATGATTGCTAAACATTTCTGCTCTGTTATATCACTTGATGTGAAAAAAAATGGGATCACCTGAAGATCAGGGCCCCCAGCCTTCTTTAGTTAGCCTTATAAGGCTAACTAATGAAAATATCACGACCTAACCTAACCACTGGTTAGGTCAACTGTACGCCCTTGACGATTGATTAGGTTAGGTCGTGATATTTTCGTTAGTTAGCCTTATAAAACTAACTAAAGAAGGCTGGGGGCCATGATCTCGGGCGATACAAAAATGTAACTCGCGAAATGAAAAAGGTGCACTCTCAAAAATGTGAAGTTAGGCTTAACCAACCTGAAAAGTTCAATTTGAGTCGTGCAAGGAAGGTTATTTTCAATAAACAGGATTATAAAAGGTGGCGATATACAACCCAAAAGTAAATTAAAAATGATAGCATCCTACCTAGAAGTAAGTTAAATTGAGTGCTACTTCAAAGATGAGTAGCTAATCAACTCGCCTCTTTTGAGAATGTGATGTAATTAAGTTTCGCTTTAATTTATATAAATTTATGCCCTACACACTTCCATATTTTTTTAATTTATTTTTCTCTCAATCTCGCCTTCAAGCCTTGTATTAAACCTTTAGCCCGTGCAGCACTTCACTAATTATGTTTAGGCTGAGGCCAAACGATTTTATTCAGTCTCAGTAAAGACTCCTGGGCATTTAAGGGACGTTTTCCAGTTTATGTACCGTTTTCTACAGTACATTACATACAGCATAGTAAACATTTTTAGATTGAAATTATTTATTCAAGGACCATTCGGAAATGGTTAGGTTAGGTTAGGTTAGGTTAGGTTATCAAGAACTCATTTTTGATCACTCATTTTTGATCTGAAAAGAAGCAAAAATAAATTATGTGAAAAACGGTACACAAACTGGAAAAGGTCCCATTTAAGTGTTAGAATGAATTTTTCTCATTACTGTATAAATTGTCTCAAACCTCTTCTAATCCAATAGCCTTTTACCTGCCTTTCCTATTTTAAATGAACGTCATGTTTGGGTAAACTTCAATTTAAGTTTTATCTGTTCTGAATGTACAGGGTGTTCGAAAAGTCCCGTCACCCCCTACAGAATGTACATATTATAATACCAATTTTATTTTTGTGTGATTAATTGAAGTTATATGTGATTCATTGGCATTTTTTCTTTTCCAGGTATTAGAGTTGTGCGAACAACGGCAGACCAGTTCACTTACACTCTGGAGAAAAGGATAGTGATGAGCACATGGGTTCATGAAAGGTCACATACTGGCGAAACGATGCATGATATCCAGAATGATTTCAAACCAAGCTTCAATAAGGCCGCACCACCAAACAAGACGGTATTACGCTGGGAGAAAAAGCTGTTTGAAACTGGGTCCATCAAGGACAGACCACGGTCGGGAAGACCAACAACGCGAGTAGAACAATGTGAAGGTGTGATTGCATTGGTGGCTCATTCACCGAAAAAAGTCACTTCGGAAACGATCACAAGAACTTGCAGTCCCCATGTCCACAATGAGAGATCACATGACAAAAGATCTCGGCATGAAACCATACCGCCCGTCATTTGTTAATGAATTAAGCGATACAGCCATGTAGAAACTGTAAGAAGTAACTGTAATTAGTAACTGTATTTACTGTAATTAAAGTAATTGTTGCTAGTGACTTGTTTCTTAAATTACACCTACCACATATAAATACAATTAATTACGCAAAAATTAAATTGGTATTATAATATGTACATTTTGTATGAGGTGACGGGACTTTTCGAACATCCTGTACTTAAGTCAATAGAAATTAGTATACCCGTGAGCATTTACACAACATTTGATAAATTTAAGAACGTCAATATATATATATATATAATGTTCAGAATTATTAAATATTTTTTACTCCTGCTGCGATGTTATTAAAAAATATTCCGTCATGAAACATATGAGCTTGTTCTTGGAGTAGGGTTCCGTGCTAATAGATCAAAGGGAGAGGTCGTTAGTCACAATATAAATAATGCCTAATTTTATTTTGTGTATACAGTATAGTTGAAAACTTTAGCAAATTCTGACATAACTCTCTCAAAGAATGGTTTACTTTCTTACATAATACACACACACACACACACACACACACACACACACACACATATTATATATATATATATATATATATAATATATATATATATATATATATATATATATATATGTATATATGGGATCATGATGTTTGTTCGTCTATGCACGCCAAACGGCTACAGTAATCTGCATCAAATTTAGTACATACATTAAGGGAGAACCAGGGGAGATTTTAGTAACAGACCTACCCCAGTCGCCCACTAGATTGTGTTTCGAGGGAGTTATGCTGCGCAAGACGCGGCGAGCACTCCAATGTATATATAGTTTAACTTTGCTTGTTCTAATGATATCCGCAACAGAGAGGAGGATTTCACAAGGTACCGTCGCTATCCAACTCCTGAATCCCACTTAATTTATATTTCTGACCGGAATCGCGCAAAATCTGTTCTTCGACTCGCCATAAATTCCTTCATCAGACAAAAATGTGAAACCTATCTAATTCTAATTCTTCTCGCTCTTTCTGGCATCTAGCCAAGAATCTCTCCAACAACTTTACTTCTTTTTTCCCTCCTCTTTTCCATTTTGACGCCTCAGTTGCCGTCTCTTCTCCTGATAAAGCTGAACTTTTCGCTCAAACTTTCGCCTCCAACTCAACCCTGGACAAATCCGGTGCTGTTCCTCCATCTCCTCCTTCCTCTGACTTAATTAATTCTGAAATTAAAATATCTTCCAAAGATGTTTTTTCTGCCCTATATGGACTCAACTCTAGGAAGGCGTACGGTCCTGATGGTGTTCCTCCTATTGTTCTCAAGAACTGTCCTTCTGTGCCACCACGCTGCCTAGGCAAACTCTTTCGTCTTTGTCTTTCATCTGGTGCTTTCCCTTCTTGCTGGAAGTTCGCCAGTCCCAAAGAAGGGTGACTGCTCTCAACTCTCCAACGAGCGTCCATTTCCATTGATTTCTTGCCTTTCGAAAGTTTTCCAGTCTATCTTCAACAGGAAAATTCTTAAACACCTCTTCTCACAATCTTCTTTCAAATCGTCAGTATGGGTTCTGCAAGGGACGCTTACTAGCGATCTTCTTGTATATCTCTCTGACTCTTGGTCATCCTCCTTTCGGGATTTCGGTGAAAACCTTTCTATTGCGATAGACATATCAAAAGCTTTTGATAGAGTGTGGCACAATTCTTTAATTTCCAAACTCCCCGCCTTCGTTTCTATCCTTCTATCTGTGCCTTCATCTCTAATTTCCTTTCTGTCCGGTCTATAGCTGCGGTTGTAGATGGCCGCTGTTTTTCTCTTAAAGCTATTAATAGTGGTGTTTCTTAAGGCTCTGTCCTTTCATTCACTCTTTTCCTTTTATTTATTAATGATCTATTAAGTCGCAGTTTCTGTCCTATCCACTCCGATCCTGATGGTTCCACTCTGCACTTCTCCACCCGCTTCACAAAGCGTCCTTCTCAACAGTCACTCCTTGCTTCGCGTGGGACGGCTATGATGCATCTGACCTCTGATCTCTGTACTCTCTCTGATTGGGACAGAGAAAACCTTGTAGCTTTCAGTCCCTCAAATGCTCAGTTCCTTCCATACGACTATCCCCTTATCTTCAACAATAAACAACTTAATCCTTTCTTTTCTCTTAACATCTTTGTTTCTTTTTCTCGTGATCATTCCTGGAAAAATCATATATAATTTTTGTAAAACAGCTTCTAAGAGGTTAGGTGTGCTGTACCGACTCTGCAGTTTCTACACCCCGATTCAGTTGCTGTCGCTATTCAGAGGTCTTGTCCTGCCTTGTATGGAGTACGCTTCTCATGTGTAGGGTAGCTCAACCCGCAGAACTTTACTTGACCGGTTGGAATCAGAAGCTTTTCGTCTCATCAATTCCCCGCTTCTAACTGACTGTCTTCAATTCCTCTCTCTTCGCCGTACTGTTGCCGCATTCTTTCTTTACTATCGCTATTATAACGGACACTGCTCTCCTTAACTTTCTAACTGCATGCCTCCTCCTTTAAGGTATGCAGTACCATACTTTTGACACATTCTCACTCCTTTTCTGTTCAACTCTCTAACGCAAAGGTCCATCGGTATTTTCAATCTTTCATCTTCTCAACCGATCACCTTTGGAACAATCTTCCTTAATCCATGTTTCCCCATGTCTATGACCTCCAGTGTTTCAAACGCAGAGTTTCCAAAATACACCTTCCACGACTTCCTTGCAGCAAACTCTGCTATGAGATCTTGGTAATCTAATGTTGATGCTTTTTCCTTCTCGATGGAGAACATGGTGAGTTCACCCAGCCTCTCTTGAGATATAGTTGCCGTAAGGTAGGTTTTATTATTTTTAATTTGAAAAATCTTCGCTCTCTTGAAGCCACTGTAACTGGGATTGTCAACAAAATCCTATACGCTATGACTGCGTTTGGGAAGGAACCGTCTGGTGACTTAAGAAACTGAAGGGCTTGAAGAGTAGTTCATGTTTCTCTGGGGATGAGTTCTCGGAGCACCCACAGCTCTGAGAAAAGGTCTGTACAGTCAATGTCGTAAGATTCTTTGTCACACAATACATTGTTCAAATTCATACAGTGCTTCTTTATGTCCTCTTCTGTCATTTCTCGAAGCTGCTACTTTTGCATTTGTTCGAATCGTGTGGTCATTGACATGAAAGTTTGGTCCACGATGGCGAGAAAGTATTTCGTTTCAAATGCTTTCTCGGGCGAGTTCGCTGGCTCGTCTTCTGGAAATTGTGTTCTCTTCCATTTTACTTGTCGTTCTCTGAATTTTGAGTTTTGTTAAACTGTTTTTTGGTATGAATTTTACTTTAGCGGTTTTTTATGTTGAAATTAAGTTTTGTCAAAAGAATTTTTGACAGGCCAGCTACCTGGCTGAAGAACTGACTTCAAATAACGGTTTTGGCAGAACAGCCCGTCAACTCTCGGCTCAGTCGGATTTAAGCAAAACTCCATGTGGTTTAAGGCACGATACCAATTGAAAAATGAATGCAAACATAGGAAAGGTATTATATATAATATATATATATATATATATAATATATATAATAATGATGGGTCGCGCGTCTTAAGATACCTAAGCGCCACCAAAGGCGAAAACGTGTTTTTGATGGATATCACTATTTTCACCCTTCCTCTATCGCGTAGTTTGGGTTATAATGACCTTACGACACTAGAAGTATGGTTGAAAACTTTATGAAGCGAACTACTTTTTTCACCTCTATCGCCAGCCAAAAGTTCACCCAAAGTTCGGCATAATAAGAAAATAAAAAAATAAAAAAAAATATATATAAAATATAAAATATGAAAATCTATTCCAAAAACTCATCAACATCTTCATTAGCATACTTACAACTCTAATTTAGCCAAAAATGAACGTTCTAGCTCAATTAATAACAGAGATACTTTTGCCAGAATATTGCTGAACTTTGGAGGCGATTTCTGGCGAATTTTAATTTTGGCGCTTAGGTACCTTAAGACGCGGGACCCCTCACATATATATACACACACACACACACACATATATATATATATATTAGGCCGTTTCGAAAAATCGAAATTTATGATGGCTCAACGCACACATACTAGAAAAGTAATATGCATTGAATAAAGACTTCATGTAAAATATTAAGACAAGAGCTTATTGTTATCCCACCCCTCAATGCATATCTATTTTACCCCTCATGAGAAAATTTTCATTTTTCTGGCAAATATATTTATTTATTTTGTGATGTCCTCTTAAATTTGGTATATAAAATTCATAAATAAAATTGGAAGATAAGTAGGTCATTTTCAGGAATGGTCCAGTAACCCCCCTATATTCTTTAGAGAGAATTCTAGAAAATTCTTCCTTCAGGATAACTATTCTAGAATTTCCATTTTTTCCCTTTATGGGTTATATGTTTTATTTGCTTTTTCATCTATAATTACTGATATTTTCACAAGTTTACTGTTCTAGAAAGGTTACTTCATGTTACTTTACAACTTTCTTACAGTAATCAAGTCATAATATAATTTAGGTGAGTGATTAATGATTATATTATATTATTATTAAGACTAACAGGTGGTAAAACTTTTTCCCTCAGAATTATGGCAAAAACCAGAAACAAGTGTGAAGTCTGGTTGGTCGGACAAGTGCTTGAAGAGGGTTTTTCTGAGAAGCAGCTTCCAACTAACAGTGATGTCCTTAAACGTCTTTTTTATCACATTAAGGTGGGAAAGCAAAATGTCTCTGTAGCTTGCGCAACTGTAGCCAACGAAGTTATTGCTATGTGGGAAAAAGCCTCCTTAATTACATCCCACAAGCCTTATATTGTCTCAAAGCTTAAAAGGCTTTACAATAAGCATGAAGGGCTGGTCAAGAACCGAACTCGACGAACTCCTACCCAAGAGAAGAATGAAGCAGAATTTGTCACCAGCTTGAAGAAGCTTTTCGATGTAGCTCATTCAGAAGTGGAAACAGAAATAAAATTGCAGGAGGATAAAGATTTTCTTAAGGATCAAAGGAACGATCGGAAAATGATTATGGGTCCAGAAGACAAGGAGTTTTCAAGAAAGGCAAAAGCACGACAGATAAGCATGGAAAAATGGAAAAACTTCGCAGGAAATCAAAGGAAGAAATGAGGCAATTGACAAAGGTTGTGGATCTCAACCAATGTGAAAATTCCGGTTCAGGAGGAAGTGAAGAATCATCTGGTGATGAATTGTTCTACAGAGCACTCTCATCATCATCTTCAAAAAGGAGAAGCTTGAACCAGGTGTAATTGTTAGGGATAAAAAGTTCTTGGCTGCTCTGGACCGCACTGGAACATCTGCAAGAGCTGCTATGCACATTGTGGCACCTGCCCTTTCAGCTGCTGGAGTGGAAATTGAAGAGATCACACTTTCATCATCCTCTACTACAGGTCTCGGCGATCAACACGGATGCAGATGGGAGAAGACATTAAAGCCAGTTTCCAACCAAATACCCCTTTAATAATTCATTTTGATGGAAAGCTTCTTCCATCCATGCATGGGGGTAAGATTGATGTAATGCCCATTGTTGTGACTGGTGCAGGCGAATTAGAAAAATTACTGTCTATTTCAAAGCTTATTTCTGGAACGGGAGAAGAAATGGGAGAACAGTTTTAGATGTCTTGAAGCAATGGCCACAAGTAAATGAGTGGGTAGCAGGCCTTTGTTTTGATACTACTGCAAGCAATACAGGTATCCATGCTGGGGCTTGTACCATCATCCAAAAGGCCCTTCAGAGATCACTCCTTTTTCTGGCATGCCGCCACCATATCCACGAGCTTCTTATCACTGCAGTTTTTGACATGTTTTTCTCTTCTTCGGGTCCACAAATTCCCTTATTCAATCGATTCAGAGATTGTTGGGATAACATTGATCAGCAGAATTACAAGCCCTATGAACCCAATGATCTCACCTCAGAATCTTTAGATCATTGGATCTTGAAGCACAGAGACAAGCTTATTTCTTTCATCAACTCCAAACTTCAAGAGGGCCACACTCGAGGTGACTACAGGGAATACTTAGAACTTGCACTTATCTTCCTTGGTTGTCCAATGCCTAAAACAAATAAAGGCTCTGATAGCAGATTCCACTACCCAGGAGCTTACAGCAGAGCTAGATGGATGGGAAAGGGCATCTATTCCTTAAAAATTTACTTATTTAGGAACCAATTCCTTCTCACCCCTCATGAAAAACAAGCTCTGATACGAATAAACGCCTTTTCAGTGACAGTTTATCTTCAAGCTTGGTATACATCTCCAGTTGGAATTGATGCTCCAGCAAATGATTTGGCCCTCCTCAAGATGCTACATATCTACAAGATCCAGGTTGATAAGGAAGTGGGTGCTACAGCCCTCAAAAAACTTCAGAACCACGGTTGGTACTTGAGTGAGGATCTTGTAGGATTTGGCTTTTTCTCAAACCTCGTGACTGAAGATGATAAGGTTCTAATGCTCCACAACCTTCACCACGCGCCTCCTCGAAAAGTGAGGGCAAGAAAGGTGGACCCCCGAATGTTGCAAAACCCCAATGACTTAAAGATTACCAGTTTTGTCACAACTCAAACAAGACTTCTTCAAGTGTTTGAAAATAGAAATTTCCACGAAACTTGAAGACATTGAGGAGCACCGTAATCGGGTCATGGCAGTCAAAGTAATCAACGACTGTGCTGAACGAGGAGTCAAACTGGCTACAGAGTTTAATGAGAAGCTCACAAAGAGTGAGGAAGAGAGACAACTGGCCTTTCAAATCATTGAAAATCAGAGAAAGGAGGTCCCTCAGCCACTGAAATCCCTATATTCTTAATCAGTATATGTCTTAAATAGAATTTAAGTCGCTTTGTTTTAAAACATATTTTTCGTTCAGTCTTATATTTGCTCTAATTATCCATTAATGTAAAAGAAGTGCCATCTGAGGGGTGTCTTTTTATCATTCAAATAAAATGATATTTTGTCTATTTGTTTTTCTTCCTTTATATAAAAAAATAAAAGTGTGTGCGTTTATCAAAATTCAATTTGAAAAATTACCATATAATCGTGAAACGGTCTAATATATATATATATATAATATATATATATATATAATTTAGGGTGGCCCATAAAAATGAAAGTTGAAAATATCTTTCTCCACAAGGCCATCCGTGTTCCATATCAAAATGTAAGAACTCATGCCAAAAATTAGACAGATCATACAATATTTAGAGATCGCAACCAGTTCCTATATTTTTAGGATTTGAAACAAAAATACAATATCAATGTTTATTTCAAAATTTAAAGTCAACAGGTACAGAGCACATGTTAACAGAGCACATGTTATGCAAACATATACTAGAACACACATGTCATAGCAGTTAATACGACTGCACTAAATCCTTGTATATCAAACAAACAACGTCACACCCGTTACTTTTTCTTCGTCAAAGCCAATTTCGTCGGAACTGGCAATCTTTTTCGGTGGCTGGCGACAGGTCGCAGTAGGTATTGTTTCTGGGTCTCGTCTTTCGTCAACGCGGTATTGTAGGACTGAATAAGAGCGACTCCTCGTTCGGCACAGTCGTTGACGATCTTGAGGAGCCTGCACTTAGCCTTAAGTAACTGGTAAATGGGGTCTGTCAGCCAGAGGGAGGGAGGTTTTACCAAGAATGTCTTGGCTTCATCTTGTCCTTTCAAGGAGAGTATATCGAATATCTTCAAAGACCGGCTCGTGATGTACGACGCCAATGAAGAACGATGATCGAACACCGTCCCGTCCAGACGTCTCAAGAGTTTTTGGTTTGAGGGACGTAAGAAGTTGTCAACCATAGCTGCTTTGGTGATCTCGTCGACGCGATCGTCGAAGAGGGCGAGAGGCGCGAGGTGCTCAGAGAAGTACCACAACTGGCGATAGAAGGCCTTAACAGCCGCCTCCCTGATGGCATGGTCAGGATATTCATGGAGGAGAGCAATTAGGTTTAAGTCGTTGAGGGTGGCCCTCTCTGGGAGAGGCGCCTCGTGCCAGTAGCGAGCGTAAATAAGAGAAACGAAGAGGCAAATCTTTGTGACGCCAGCTGTCTCGTGGGCCGTCAACTTAATCTGGTTCCTGAAAAGGAAGATCTTCAGCGAGTATATTGCCTTAGCCATCCACCGCGCGTTGTGCATAGCGCCTGGCGCAGGAAAGGACGGTTCTCCGTCGGAGGATCCCCCTAGGAATATATGACAGAGCTGAAGCAACTCTCCATAGTCATCCCGTGGGAGCTGGCTCTTGACTGCCTCCGAGTAAAATGACATCATCTCCTCCCGTAGGCCATCTGGCATGCCAACGAAGAGCTCGTCTCCAGCAGAACGGAAATCAACTATATTAATATCAGGCCAGGTCTTCTGGAAGCGTTTGAAGATTCCCACTTCAGGCCCCCCGGTTGGTGTCAGAGTGACAGAAAATACGGCCGACAACATTACCTCGAACACGTGATGACGGCACGCGATCAAGATGAGCTCCTTGTCCAGAGCCATTTCAATTAGGGTGCACGCGCCCATATTCAGCCCAGTATTGGTTGCCGTCGTGTCGAAGACTAGTCCCTGGATCATGGGTTTGAGGTTCCATTCCTCCAGCGCTTGGACACATGCATTGCACTGCTCCTCTCCCGTGCCGCGGCCGATCTTAGGGACAGCAAGAAGTTGCTCTGTTTCACCACCAGTCACCAAGATGGCGACGCGATCCACAAGCTTTTTATTGCTGGCGATATCTGGAAGCAGTTTACCGTCTCAGTGGAGAAGCAGTGGGCTGTCCGGCGAGAAAACAGCCTGTTGAGCAGTTGCTACCGCCTCACGAGTGGTGACCCGCGCTCGCTGAATGGCGTTCCGGGATAGCGCCACAGACTCCAGGCCATGACTGAGTGCTTGCGTGACGGCTCCTACGACGAACATGGCAGAGTGGGCAGGGAGTTTCACTCGGTCGAGCGCGGCGACTCCTTCCTTGGTCACAATGGTCTGCTTCGATTTCTTATTCCTTGGCTGATCTTGACTGGATGATGACGGAGCTTGGAAATCATCTTCGGACTCCGTCGATGTGGAAGAGCAACAGATGTCAGCAATGGCGGAACTAGACGGAACAGCCGTATTCGCCTGTTGGGTGCTCAACATGCTTTTTTCCTTTCGTCACTCCTGAGGCGCTTGCGAGTCTCCTTGTTCGTCAAGGTCTTGTCGATCCCGGACATACTCGCGCTCGAGGGATCCTGCTGTTGAATTCGCAGGAACTGTTTGTCTTCTTCGTCCGTCATAATACTGAGGGCGTCTTTTCGTGAGATGTCAAATAGTTTGGTGAGATTCCCCTTGAACTTTCTTTCCTTGATTCGGCACCCATCTTTCGGTTTCAATCGGTTTTTCTTCAACCCACAATATTCTTCATAGAGCTCCGAAGCTTGCGCACGCCGAAATCCACCCCCTGGGTCAGAATTCGTGCCTTGTCCCAGATTGTCAGCGCTCTGTCTATGGTGGCCTTAGCACTGTCACCGATTGTAGATCCCTTCTGGTGGTGAAACATGAAGTTCCTGAGAATAGCCCGACTACATTCAGAACCTCTATATAAGTAAAAGACTCGTTGCATTCACGTCGGATTGAATAAATCAAAGAAAAAGGGGGTAACTATTGTATTTTTAGCCAAAAAAACAAAACTTAAACCTCAACCGGGACATTGAGCGTCCACTTTTCAAGGCACGTAACACGTCCGTTTAATATACACAAACTCAGAATGGTCCCCCTGAGAAACTATGGTATTTGTCATTTACCATTACTTATTCGGACTATAGTGGATTTAATTTTCCCAGAAGAGTTCCTTGTTCCATGCACGGTCTGTGTTTAACATATATATATATATATATATATATATATATATATATATATATATATATATATATATATATATATATATAATATATATAAAATATAATATTCCTCAAGTCACATCATCTTCTTTTGAAGATCCCAACCAAAGACCTTCTTTCAAAGTATTTAGAAAGCTTACGCATTCAGACAGCTACATTCATACTTTTTTCCAATTATTTTCTTTGTACTAAGAAAGGTGTTATTTCGGGTCTCTTTTGAGAGCTTTCAGGATTTGTGACCCCATTTATCTTGACGATGAAGTTTTATATTAAAAGAATATTTATATGTTTGGGTTATTCCAAATTGCTCATCGGTAAAGCTTATTTCGCCTCCAGAAGATTTTCTTTTCTCCCAAAACTGAGAACCGGGATAAAGACGTTTCATTCCTGAAAGTGCCCTTTGAGGTTAACAAAGGGCTTTCCTCACTCTTGCCAAAGCAGATTAAGTTGGTTTCCGTTGTGCCAAATAAATTGTCTTCATTCATTCGTCATCCTATTACTAAAGCCTCCAACAATTCTGGCATAGTTTATGAAATCCCATGTGGAGGCTGCCCTCAAAAATACATCGGGGAGACAACTGATTTTCAGAGAAGGATTAATTCTCACAAACGTGACTTGAGATCGGATAATACTTATAGTAGCCTAGTTCAGCATAGGGAACAGCATAATCATATTTTTTTCCAGGATTCTAAACCTATCCTAAAGATCAGGGACCAGGAACAGAGACAAATATATGAGGCATTTTATATTTTGGCAGTAAGTATGAATAGCTTTATTTTTAACATTTTAAAAATACTTTAGGGTAATTTCGGGTCGTGACCGGCTGCCAGATGTAAAGGATTGATTTTTATAGATTTCTTATCTCGAAGGTTTGAAATCTGGGCAATAGTTTGCCTTTGCCAACTGTCAAACGTGTTTATGCCTTCACTGTCATTTTAACCTTAGCTCTTCCGCAGGACGGAAATTTTATGACTTTTTTAGATATTTTAATTAGTTTATGGCTTTGAAAAGGGCTTGGTTGTGACCAGCCGAAATTAATTAGCCTTTTTAAACACTGTTTTATAATTAATTTTATATTTTTTCCCTTGCGGGTTGGTATAATTTTATATATATATATATATATATATATCCCTTTCGTTTCCTTTCAACCTTTCAAATGTTCGGTGCGATGACTCCTCATTTCACGAAGGTCAAGCTTCTCGCCCCTCCTCTCGAGTTGGCCTGGTGAAGTAGTGAGTTGGTTTCTTGTACTCTCCACCTCACATACAGGTATGCCCGGCTCATCGGGGATTGTTCTGAGCGAGGCGTCTAGTCTTTCTTTTGAAGATGTCCACCGCAACACCACTCGTGTTCCTGAGGTCTTTGGGCAGCTGATTAAACAGTTTTGGTCCTCTCACAACAAAACTATTTTCTTTCAGGGTTAAGGATGTTCCCTGTTTCGCCTTTAATTTGGGAACACGAAACAGGCTTCCTTTTCTACTTTCCACTGTTGTTTGCGGAGTTACAGGGTTCAGAGTAAAATTAGGGACTAGTTCTTCCATTATTTTCCAAGTGTAAATAATGGTGTATCTTTCTCTTCTCATTTCCAGTGAATATAAGTTTAATTCGCCCGGTATTTCTCCCATGTCTAGTGATCGTCTCCATATCCAATATAGGGGCTCAGCGATTGCATTCTTGCAGTTTTTGATCAGTATGGCATTCCATTTATCCGGTCCTGCCGCTGAATGTGCTTTTAGTTTCCCTATAGCTTGTGTAATATCATCTGTCGTAAAGTCGAAGTCCGTTATACTTTCCCTTTGTAGTTCTTCTTCAAAGAACGCGTTTTTATCGCATATCAGTTTGTCAGTTTTTGTGATAATGAAAGATGATTCGTACTGAGCTCTTAATATTTCAGATACTTCTGTTAAATCATCAGATAAAGCACTGTCTTCGTTTTTCAAAGGTCCGATAGTCGCATGGTTTTTCGACTTCCTTTTCGAAAAATTATAGAAGTACTTTGCGTTAACCTTTATCGCTTCTATAGCGTCGTCTTCTTCTTTTTCTGTATGCTTCTCAATTAGTTCCTGTATGACGCCATCGATACTCTGCAGTTTATCATTTAATATTTTTCTGATGTTATTTTTACAGTTACTTAATTTTGCAGTCACTCTTTTTCTCTTTCGGAACAGTGACATCTTTTGTCTCTCAAACCTGCTTCTCTTTGTGTATTTTTGGGACATGTCTTTCCACAATTTCCAGCGTCTTCTCCTCTAAGGTCATTAGCATCTCTTCCGTTGTCTTGGCCTCGAAAATGGTTTTTTAATCTATTACTTCCATGCTGGATGCAACATCTTCCCAGTTTATAGCTTTGGAGTGAAAATTAAAAATTTCGGATTTGTTTCTTTCTGTTGTTCGTGTTCTTTCCTTTCCTGTTGCTTTTATATTGGTTGTTATTTCAATAATGTTGTGAGCCGATATTATAGTTGGGGATATTTCTACATTATCAATTAAGTTGTTGTTTGTGAATACCAAATCTAGGCAGTTGTTTTTTCTTGTGTTTTCAGTTATTTCTTGTGTTAACATAAATTCATCAGCTAGAGCTAGTAGCATTTTTACCTGCTCCTGGTCTTCCCGTGTGCACCCTTTGTCCTGGTGTATACATATATATATTTTCCTATCTTTTTATATTTCATGACTGGAAAATTAAAATCATCACAGAGAAAAATATTTGGGGTTTAAGAGTGTAGATCAGGGGTGGCCAGACTTTACTGAGATGGGATCTACTTTTTCAAAAGTTCTCCCTGTACGATCCACCAGCCCAGTTATATACAGGGTGTTTCAGGAGGAAAGGTCAATACTTCGGGAGGTGATAGTGTCGGTCATTCTGAGAAAAAAGTTCATATGAACATGTGTCTAATTCTGAATGGTTACGGAGATAGAGCTGTTTGAATCTGATGCGCGCGCAGCTCCTCCTCCCCCCGCGGTGGTCCCATTCAATGGCCACCAAGGTCTCCAGACCTCTCTCCGTTAGATTATTGTTTGTAAGGGTGGATGAAAAGTCAAGTTTACAAAATAAAGGTGGATGCACGAGATGAATTGCTCGCGCGCATTTTGGATGCTGCTGCCCGCATAAAGGAACGTCAAGATCAACTCAGACGAACAACACGCGATCTTCGCACACGAGTTGCAAAGTGCATTGAGGTTGATGGTGGGATTTTCGAAAACGTATTGTAAACTGTAACAAATTTGTCATTTCTGTATCTGATACCATTCAAAATGCCAATGTTTAAACATTAAATCTTAGAAACAGTAATTGGTTTCTCTTTCTTGATTATCATTAACACTGCTTTTGTATTTGTAGATTCAAACAACTCTATCTCCGTAACCATTCAGAATTAGACACATGTTCATATGAACTTTTTTCTCACAATGACCGATACTACCACCTCCCGAAGTATTGACCTTTCCTCCTGAAACACCGTCTATATATATATATATTAGTGGTGGACCGGATATCCGCATCCGCATCATTTTTAACATCTGCATCCGCACTTCTGACTGCGGATGTTATGCAGATATTACCTCTAATAAATTATGCAATTTACAATTAAATTAACTTATAAAGTAGCTTATAAGGCCCAGTCATGCACATTTCATGTAAAGTATTAATTATTTATTAATGAACAAACAAATATATAAACCTCAAAATATAAATATCTGGTGAAACAGAAAATTGAATGGAACTCGTTTCATTGAATTTTCTGTGGCTGAAACTCTTGAGAAAGTTATTATTTTTATCATAATGAAAACATTAATATTAATTTTAATTCTTATGCATTGCCTGCCATAATAGTAATATCACGAAATTTGAAAAATTATGTCATATATTCATAATTCTATATTATATTGATAGATTAAATAAATATCCGCATCCGCGGATATTGAAATTAAAAATCCGCATCCGCAGATGTTGAAAAACTGACATCCGGTCCACCACTAATATATATATATATATATATATATGATGAATAAAACCACGAAGGAAAGGAAACACAAAATGGTGCTCAAGCGCTTTCGTCTAATGACATCCTCAGGAACACTGAAGTACATAAAAAGGTTAAGCCTATATATAGGTTACAGAAAGAAAAAAAGAAAAAATAAATAACATACATACACACACACACACATACATATATATATATATACATACATATCTATATATACAAATACATACACACATACATACATACATATATATACAATAAACAGAGAAGTAAAAATAATAAAAAATTATAAAAAAATTAAAAATTAAAACCTTAAAAGATTACCAGTGAGGCGTACAGATTTTGTAAGGAAAAATATCGATTTTTAGCACAAGATCAAATGGATTATAAAAATACAAATTTATACTATCGATTTTTAGCACAAGATCAAATGGATTATAAAAATACAAATTTATACTGTCCGGGTTTTAACACAATGCTGCCTATGGTCAGGTTTCGATATATATAAAAAAATAATAAAAAAAAAAAAAATGCAAATTAAAAGTTAATAAAGTAGAAAACAAGTTTACCAAAGATTTAATGTTTTGGAAGTGATTTGTGTTATCCATCTGCGTTTATGGAATCTTGTCTCAACAAGGCAAAACGAACTTTCTATCGTGTCAATATTAACACTCGTACTTTGTCAAAAAATATTTTAGTACTTCCATTTTTCCCGGGCTTTTTAGGCATTGCTAATGTACTTAAACTTTTGGATATTAATGTAGTATTTTCATATAACAATATTGTGAAAAATATCATAGTAAAAAATAGCCCTACCAATAATTCAGGCATTATCTACAAAATTGGTTGTAAACAATGTGATTCCTTTTACATAGGTCAGACGGGAAAGGATTTGCACATACGTATAAAACAGCATCAATATTCCGTTAGAACAGGACAGTTGTCCAGTGCCCTTTTTGTCCATTTGTCAGAGTTAGCCCACTGTATTGATTGGAATAATGCTTCAGTTTTATTCCATTCAAGCAACATTGTTAATAGAAATATTCTTGAGTCTGCCATTATCCAACTTTCAAATAACTTCAACATAAGCAAAGGTCTTTTTCAACTCGATCCTGTTATGTTGAATTCCTTTAAAACAGATATAGATAAGAAGTGTAAAACATTAAATCTTTGGTAAACTTGTTTTCTACTTTATTAACTTTTAATTTGCATTTTATTTTTTTTATTATTTTTTTATATATATCGAAACCTGACCATAGGCAGCATTGTGTTAAAACCCGGACAGTATAAATTTGTATTTTTATAATCCATTTGATCTTGTGCTAAAAATCGATAGTATAAATTTGTATTTTTATAATCCATTTGATCTTGTGCTAAAAATCGATATTTTTCCTTACAAAATCTGTACGCCTCACTGGTAATCTTTTAAGGTTTTAATTTTTAATTTTTTTATAATTTTTTATTATTTTTACTTCTCTGTTTATTGTATATATATGTATGTATGTATGTGTGTATGTATTTGTATATATAGATATGTATGTATATATATATATATATATGTATGTGTGTGTGGTGTATGTATGTTATTATTTTTTCTTTTTTTCTTTCTGTAACCTATATATAGGCTTAACCTTTTTATGTACTTCAGTGTTCCTGAGGATGTCATTAGACGAAAGCGCTTGAGCACCATTTTGTGTTTCCTTTCCTTCGTGGTTTTATTCATCATAAATATTTTTCACGTGTTACCTTCGTGAAATAATTTTCATATATATATATATATAGAGAGAGAGAGAGAGAGAGAGAGAGAGAGAGAGAAAATAACCAAGAATAAAATGAAGTGAATATAAAAATATATTGCCAAATGCACACAGATATATTTTTCATTAAATTTTAACCCCCAAACTTATTAGAAATTAGGTATACTGGAATAGGAATATTGGAATACTGGAATAGGCATCAGCCAGCCGTGTGTAGTCCGGATTGTAGCTGCTGATTGCTGGCCTCAAACAAGCATCCAGGTGATCATCTGTCAGAGTGGCTCGGTATTTTGATTTGATGATATTCATGTGTGAGAACGTTGACTCACAAAGGTAGGTTCATCCCAAAAATGCTGTCAAGTACATGGCACTTTTTCTGACATTCGGGTACTTTTCTTCAAGAAGTAGGTGCCAAAAGTTTCCTTCTAAAGACCTGGATTTGAATTGAATGTCGTTTCGCAGAGTCAAAATTTCATTCTCGATTGCAGATATGTCCATATTAAACAATAAGGCCATTTTTGATGCAATATCATCAATGTCAAAGTTTGCACCAAATGGGAAGCACATGAATGTTACTACAGGTTCTAGTGTTGCTAAGTCTTGGAACCGTCTGTTGAAGTCTGTAATAACATTCTGCAACTGTTCAACGTATCAGACACTGTCAAACTGGTCGTATTCTTTCCCCTGACTTTCCAGCTCTGACATCATGTTTTTGAAGTTCCGCAGTTGGTGTCGCTGCAGCTGTGAGGATACCAGTTCTAGTTTTTGTTTAAAAGCATTCACTGAGGTAATCATTTCAACAATAGTTTAATTTTTACCTTGCAACTCTAAGTTTAGCTGATTTAGAAAAGCAGTGGTGTCAGTCAAAAAAGCTAAATCTAACAGCTACACTTCGTCTTCCAACTCTTTGTAATATGTTTCTTTTAAATTCAGAAAGTCTTTAATTTCAGGTAAGAGATCCCTAAACCTCTGCAGGAATTTACCTCTACTTAGCCACCTGACATCAGTGTGCAACAAAAGGTCAGTGTGTTCTGCTTCATTTTCTTCTAGCTGAGACCGGAAGAGACGCCTTTGTAGACTTCTCGCCCAAATAAAACACACAATCTTATGGGAAATATCCATAATTTCTTTAATATTCAACATTTTACCACACAATGCTTGTTGGTGAATTGTGCAGTGATAATTAAAGAAGTTTGGAAACCTTTTGTCACTTTTGCACAGGGCGATGAACCCATTGGAGCGACCAGTCATAGCAGGTGATCCGTCAGTTGTTATGCTCACAAGCTTGTGAAGTGGGAATTGTGTGGTTAACAAATTTACTGAATGCATGAAAAATGTCCTCACCTCGAGTTTTCCCTCTTAAAGGTGGGATTTTAAGCAGTTCTTCTTTGGCAGTCATATCTTTAAACACGATTCTAATAAAAATGCATAACTGTGATGTGTCGATCACATCTGTCGAGTCATCAAACTGAAGTGAAAAGAACACGCAGTCATGTATGTCTTTCTTCAGTTGTTCCACCAAATTCTCATCCATTACTTCACAACGCCGCATCAGTGTTTCTGAATAGCTGAAGCTGGTTAATAGCAGACAATATTTCCGATTTATTACTGAAATTCTGAAACAACGACTCTGCTGCCTCTGTAAATGCTTCTTTGAATATTTCCCCATCCTGTAAAGGTTTCTTGTGTTTCGCAAGTACACGGCTCACCCGAAATGACGCAATCGTTGCTGCTTTCGATTTTGTGCTAGGCCCTGTAAAGATAGACAGCTGAGCACTGAGTTGAGACTTAAGTTCATTGACTTTCCTCTTACGTAGTTCACTTTCAGCTGGGAAATCACTGTCATACCGCTTGTGAATAGTTTTAAAATGCCTATCTAAATTCCCCTTTTTGACGAAAGCGACACAAGCATGGCAAATTAAACACACACATTTGGAATTTTTCATCGTAAAAAAATATGCCGTCTCCCACTCATTGTGAAAGTTGTAAGTTTTTTGTTTCTTGGCACTTGGTCCAGCACCCATTTTAATGGTGTTAATGCAATTGGACTGGAGACTGACCTTCACCACCGATTATTCCAAATGACTGACCCGTCACTTAAGTGACACATGCTCACAACAACTCAGCTTACCGCGGTATGAAATTTTGGCAGAAATTAAAGTTAGCGGTATCGTTTTCTGTGACATTAATTAAATATCTCTCAGAATTATTAAAGTTAAACTTTGTTATTTTTTGTTAAATAACTCGTAAACACAAAGATAAAACAAATAAATGTTGCTACCGATAATGGAGGTGATAACATAAAGAACGCTAATTTTTGGTAGTAGCGGTCGGGTCGTGTGCTCGTTAGTATTGTGAAATGTAAGGTCTCTGTTGCTAGGCTAAGCTACTGGTCATTCTGCGATCTACTAAAAATTGCTCTGCGATCTACTGATAGATCGCGATCGACGTTTTGGCCACCCCTGGTGTAGATCTTTTACCCAGTTTCTTACCTCTGTAATGGGATCAGACGTTTGCTGCTACACATTCTACGTAGCTGTTTGAGGTACTTATAGTCATTTCTGTATTTATTTTTGGTCAATACAGAACTCACAGTTTTCACAGTTCGTCTGCCAGTCCTTTAGATGGGTTTCCGTGAGGCATGCAAAATCTGCTCCGGTTTCTTGCACGACTCCTTTCAGGTTTGGTTTAAGGCCCTGAATGTTGGCTAGGATTATTTTTATTTTTTCCCTTTCGTTTTTACATACTTGTGCTTCCGATTCGTTTTCTAATGGTGGTGCCGGTTTCGTTGCCTTGTGATCCTCCAAGAATTTTCCTCTCGTTATCTGTTTCGATAACCGTTGTCCCGATATCGCATGTAATGTCTTTCTGTATGCCTTCTGTACGGGTTTCGGATCCCTGTATTTGTCAGTTGGTTTTGTATTTGTTGGATGGTATTTAATAGCTGAATTGTGTGGGCTACATCTAAAAAATTGGTAGCCCTCTTTGTTGCTGGTATCGTCTTCTCACCTGTCGGGTTTCTTTGATGGTGGTGGTAACGGCATTTTTGTCCGTATTTGCACCTCCCATATCTTGCATAGGTGTTGCAGACAGTAAGATGGTGGAACTTGCACTTTTTTCAAATTTGCAATATCCACTTGTCTAATGTGTGTTACATAATGTGGGATGTGCATAGATGCATTGCCCATCCCGATATCTGCAGTACCCGTTTGCGTAGTATTTACAGAAGGTATTTTCTACGCTTCTACTTCTTGTTCTTTGATTATTTTCTATGTTCTTAATTTTTGTTCTTAATTTTTCTTTGGCAGTTTATTTCCTCCGTTTTTAGTTTTTATTATATATATACACAGTGGTGGGCACCGTTAACCAAAAAGTTAACTTCGATAACGATAATCCGTTAACCCCAATTTTTAACTCCGATAACGATAATCCGATAATTTTACTACAAAGTTAACGGAAGTTAACGATAATCCGTTAACGATAACTATTTCTTTACTAACATTTAAAAAATCAAGGAAAAAGCTTTAAAACCCATAGAAAATGTTTATTTATGCAAAATCCAACAATAAATAGGTATTTAACTGTATTTTTATCAAGTTTTGCAACTTTTTTGCTTAATAACTTTTTTTTTTTATTTTTAATAAAAATTTACTGATTACATGTTTTGAAACCCTTGTAACCACTAACCATTAACTAAATTTTAATTTACCAGAGAATTATTATGGCGGGAACTGAAAGGTAAAATTAAATTTTAGGCACATTTATTAAAGACTATGACACAATGTGCTGGTTGCCCTTCAGAAAGACCAAGTTCTCAAAGTTAGGCCCAACTGCCAGTCTTGACCTCTTGGGCATCAGGATGTCCTTGCCGAGAGAGAAGAGCCGTTCCACTGCGGCAGAGGACGGAATTGGCAGACTGAAGTTATGGCGGTTTGAATTCATTCGCGGAGCGGTGATTGCAAATACTTGTGGTTTTTAGTCCAGTTTGTGTAGAGCAAGCCTGAAGTTGTACGTGTGTGATTGTGATTGATAAAAGTAAATCTGTGCTGTCTTTAGGAGGAAACACAAACTTGCGGTGTATCTTGCTCATGAAGAAGAATCATGCACCATGACTGATAATAACTTGGGGTGTCTGCAATACAAATTAATGAAAATTACAACAAATTGAATGCGGATATGGATGTTCTTTGGACTAGACTAACACAAAGCATTGTTGCTTTCAGTGGTGATGAACCACATTCAAAAGCTTCGTCAGTACTTTGACCCCCCTATTTGTTTGGTAATGCTGCTGCGAGCTGCTCGTACACTGAAATGGGTGTATGGGTGGAATGGTGCTCTGTGTAAAAAGATGTTTAACTCTTCATGATTGCACTTAAACGATGAATGCATCGATGACTAACATATATACAATATATGTATATATACACGTGTGTGTGTATATATATATATATATACCGTATATAAAAATTGTTTGGAAAGTTCCAGAACTCTGGTATAAATTTTCAACAACTTTTACTAGTTGTTACCCCATCCCACCCTGTGACCATCTCAATCCAAAAAAGCCTTCCTTTTTCAACCAAGGAAAAAATATAATATATATATATATTATATTATATATATATATATTAATTGTGTTTGGCAAGCTACAAGAGCATGCAACAAATTGAATCTCCTTCCTAAAATTTCGCTATATTGACGTGAGTAAAGATCAAAATTCCCTCAAAGGTCGATGGTTAAACATTAAATCAAATTGCAAGAAAGTTGAACAAGATTAGAAGGTTTTCTAATACAAAATGAAAAATAAAATAAAATATAGAAATTCGATTCTTTATCCGCACACATTACCTTTGCAGTATAAAGAGTATCCGAAAATTCTACGCAATGGAAAATACATTTTTTATGCAGGAAGGAAGAGACAAGGGCGAATGCCGCAAAAGCGCCCCCCCCCCCCAACAGAAAAGAAGAAGAAGGAAAGAGCCAAAATCAAGGTCCAGTATTTTGGAGGTGCCTAGACACTCTGCGTTTGAAAGATTGGAAGTCATAGACAGGGGGAAAGATGGATTGAGGAAGACTGATCCAGAGTTGACCAGTTAACCCTTTCATGCCGTATGGGCGCAAATGAGACCATCAAATTTTATGAGATTTTAGTCATTCTGGAGATATAACACAAGTGTTTTTTGTGGCATGAAAAGTAAATGAAAATCAGGTATGAAAGGGTTAAGTAGATAAAAAATTGAAAATACCTACTGACCCTTGCGTTAGAGATTTGGACAGAAAAGGAATGAGAATGCGTCGAAAGTCTGGTGCTGCGTGCTCTCATTAAAGGAGGAGGCATGCAGTTAGAGAGTTCAGAAGAGCAGTGTCCGTTATAATAGCGATAGTAAAGAGAGAGTGAGGCAACATTGCGGCGAAGAGAGAGGGATTGAAGACAGTCAGTAAGAAGCGGGGAACTGATGAGACGAAAAGCCTTTGATTCCACCCAGTCAAGTACGGCTGTGTGGGTTGAGCCACCCCATATATGAGAAGCATACAGGGACGGACAAGACCCCTGTACAGAGACAGCAACTGAGTAAAGAAACTGGGTGAAGAAACTTCGGAGGCGGTACAGCTCGCCTAACCTCTTAGAAGCTGTTTTGGAAAGAGAGTATATGTGATCTTTCCTCGAAAGATCACGAGAAAAGGAAGCACCAAGAATGTAAAAAGAAGGGGAAGAATTGAGTTGTGTATTGTTGAAGGTAAGGGGATAGTACTGGGGAGGTACTGCACAATATTTGCTTGAGGTACTGCACTATATTTGCAAAATGAAAATGCTTAAATCACCGGGGCTTATTTCTGCGTTTATTTCTGGGGAGTGCGTACCAGATAATTTCAAGTTAGCAAATATAACACCTATTTTTAAGAAAGGCAATAAAGGTGTGGCGGGAAATTATAAGCCAATCAGTTTAACCTAGGTTGTTGGTAAGCTGTGGAGGATCGTATAGTCGAACACTTAGAATTGCATAACTTGATTAGAAGTACGCAGCACGGTTTTAGGCAAAAAAAATCTTGCTTAACTAATCTTTTCGATTTTTTCCAAAGCATGGTTGAAGATTATGATAGTCATCGGACGGTAGATGTAGTGTATTTAGATTTCAAAAAGCGTTTGGCACCGTACCACACAAAAGACTCGTTGAAAAAACTAAGGCTCATGGAATCAGGAGTGTAGTAATAAATTGGATAGAAGAGTAGTTGCAAGGTAGGAAACAGAGGGTGGTCGTTGATGGAGCGGAGTCGTCTTGGGCTAATGTAGCGAGCGGCGTTCCTCAGGGTTCTGTATTGGGCCCCTTGCTTCTCCTTATATACAGCATATAAACAATTTAGATGTCCGCCTAGTCAGTACAGTTTCAAAGTTTGCAGATGACATGAAGTTGGGTGGTAGGGCGAT
This sequence comes from Bathynomus jamesi, assembly GCA_023014485.1. Taxonomy (NCBI): domain Eukaryota; kingdom Metazoa; phylum Arthropoda; class Malacostraca; order Isopoda; family Cirolanidae; genus Bathynomus; species Bathynomus jamesi. The sequence continues at coordinate 31,121 of JAJOZX010000662.1, read as the reverse complement.
TACTGACAAAGAAAGAGGTAAAATCCAGGAAGATCTGAATAAAATCGTAGATTGGTCGGTAACATGGCAAATGAGATTTAACGTCGATAAGTACAAAATTTTACATATAGGTTCGCGTAACGGTAATTTTGCGTATAGTAGGTCAGTGAAGGAGTTGGGAAGCGTAGATCAGGAAAAAGACTTAGGAGTTATAGTCACTAGTGATTTAAAAGTGGCGAAACAAAGTACAGCAGCGGTCAATAAGGCGAACAAATTGCTAGGTTTTATAGCCACGAATTTTTAGTACAAATACGCAAGGATATAGACAAAATCGAAAGAGTTCAAAGTCAAACAACAAAGTTGATTTCTTCGCTTCGGTCAAAGTCGTACGAGGATAGACTTAAGGAGTTAAAATTGTCTACACTCAAGACTAGGAGGCAAAGGGGTGAGTTATTCCAGATTTTTAAAATTATGAATGGGTTCGATAACGTAAATAGAGATAACTTTTTCGAAATAGCTCAATATAGTAGAACTAGAAATAACGGGTGTAAGCTGACAAGTAGAAGTTCGAGACAGCAGTTGCCAAAAACTTTTTTATGCATAGAATAGTAAATAGCTGTAGTTTGCCGGTAGAAGTAATTAGTAGCACGCCGATAAACGTGTCTAAAAATCGACTAGATGCATATGTTGATAGATTAGGTATAGTTTAAGGTAGTAAAATTAAGGTTTTTATGGTTCGGGACCCACGTAAAATTGTAGGTCCCCTCCGCCACCACGGAGGACATGCGCAATGCACAATTACAAACACGGTTAGGTAGACCAGCCACGAGTGGATCCTGGGGTCCTTGTTGGTCTGAAACATTATTATAACATTATTATAATATTATAGTCGTGTGGAAGACTGTGACGAGTAGACAGTTGGAGGAACTGAATTTTTGAGGCATTGAAAGCCAAAAGGTTTTCTTTACCTTAATCAGAAATAACAGAAAGATCAGAGGTAAGGTGAGGGACTCTTTGGGAAGCGGGTGGAGAAGTAAAGAGAGGAATGATCAGCATAAGGGTAAATAGGACAGGAAGTGCGAATTAAAAGATCATTAATAAATAAAAGGAAAAGAATGGGTGACGGGACAGAACCCTCAGGAACACCACTGTTGGTAGCTTTAGGAGAAGAACAGTGGCCATTTACAACCGCAACTACAGATCGGCCACAAACGAAATTAGGTATGAAGGCACAGCTAGAACGATAGAAACCGAAGGAGGGCAGTGTGGAAATTAATGATTTGTGCCAGACTCTATCAAAAGCTATTGATATGTCTAGCGCAATAGCAGAATTTTCACCGAAATCCCGAAAGGAGGATGACCAACAGTCAGAGAAATATACAAGAAGATCGCCACTCGAGCTTCCCTTGCGGAACCCATACTGACGACCTAAAAGAAGATTGTGAGAAGAGAGGTGTTTAAGAATCTTCCTATTAAGGATAGATTCAAAAACTTTAGAAAGGCAAGAAATCAAAGCAATTGAACGATAGTTGGAGGGTTGAGAGCGGTCGCCCTTCTTTGGGACAATTTGAATGAAAGCAAACTTTCAGCAGGAAGGGAAAGTACCAGATGAAAGACAAAGACGAAAGAGTTTGCCTAGGCAGGGTGTCAGCACAGAAGCATAGTTCTTGAGAATAACAGGAGGAACACTATCAGGACCGTACGCCTTCCTAGAGTTGAGCCCAGATATGGCAGAAAGAACATCTTTGGAAGAGATTCTAATTTCAGACATTTCAGACATTTATTTATAGAACCATATCGTAAATGTAAAAATTGTTCCCTATTTACTTCAAAATAGGTTCATGTAATTAATTAATTAGTGTAATTTCCATGGCATAGCGTTTTTTCGGACACACTGACGTTATGTGATGATATTAAATGAAGGCTTCACCTCCCAACCTCTATGGTTGCAATACCATCGCTCCTGCAATCGCTGGCTCTACATAAAATCTTCTCGAAACAGAAGTAAAAATTTCTTGGTTCGATTGTCAATTAATTTTGTAGGTTATTCTCCTGTTTGTATGGAACAGAAACGAGGTGTTTCGCATTGTGTCAAGTAAGAGAACTTAAATATTTTACCTTATTTTATATTTTTTCTCCTATTAGTTTGACTACTTTTATACTTAGTTGTTATTGCATTCATTATTTTTGATAAGTTGAATTTTATTCCTGCATTAAAATCTGTTATCTAACTTCTTAGTTTAAGTGTAATATACTCATTAATACAGGGTGTCCCATAAGTCCCTTTACCTTTGAACTTTTTTCTACTAGAATAGGGTAAAGGTAAAGGGACTTATGGGGTACCCTGTATGTACAGAAACAAATTTTTATATTTTTATTCCTTTACCGGATTCACACTGCTTTTCCTACGAGATCTATCATCCATTGTATAGAGTGTTCTTTGCCATTCAGAGTGTAGCATATCAAAATAGGTGCAGTGTGTGTGAAAAGTAGATCTGGTGAATTTTAGCGCGAAATGTGGTGTTTGGCAAAATTGATATGGGGCATAACACAAAATAAACAAAAAATTTCCTTCATACTGCTATAGGACTGAATGTTGCGCCACTGAGTTGGAAGTGCTGTTTGGGCACATCACAAGGTGATCTTTAAACCGATTAGTTTTAAAAAATAGATGTCGGTCATCTAGTAGATGACTTTGGTAAGGCCAACAAATTTACATATAACAACAAATGTCGGTTAAGATACATGGTACATATTGAGTTTTGCAGAGACCAGCTTCTTGTAGTTGTCACAAAAATCCTGATTGGCCATAATTGGTCAGGTAGGAAACAACTGATCAATATAAAGTTACCACATAATCTATTACAGTATAGTTTCTGTGAAACTCGATGGCAATAGTCATAATAGTCTACCAGACTATTATGATTGTATCATGCTAGTTAAATCTCTGAAATGGGCAATAAATATTGTATCAAAACTAAATAAACAAATACTGGACCCATAGAGGAAGGGTAGATAATGTTTGAGAAATTTAGACCTAAGTAAATAGATTGTAAGTTGAGGCCCAAATTAAGAAGTATGGCAGAGATGACCAGATATGTGTTACCTTTCAAACTAAATTGCTAGTTGCAGCTTGTTGAGTTCACTGATAAATAGTATGAGTAAATGGGCGGGCATCACTTATCCCATTTTGCATGAAATTTGGAGTCACTGTAACCCATTTCAAGTTGGTATACCACTTCTGCCAAACCTCTCATATTGGCTAAGGCCAAGCGTTTGAATACAAATGGAAATATAGGGTAAGACCAGGTAAATTTTCATACTTTTATAAGCCAAAGATATCTCTATTGTGTTGAGGGCAAGATTTGAATGTTATGTAAGAATATGGTGGGTAATTGTTTCGGGGCACAGATATTTACAAATATAATTCCATTTAAAGGCAGAATCAATTTGTTCGTCGGCCAGTAACTCCAGCTTGGATGGGTGTGGAGGACATAAGGAGACCACCCACAGACGAATGATAAATAGCCAGACAGGAGGAGTTCCTAGTGGGTACTGGGAAAAGTTGCAAGCTGGCACAAGTATAAAGTTCTAGAGGCAAGAGCATTGGAGGCTTCTCTGAAGTATCCGCAAGTAAAATAATCCGTTTCAGTTGTTGATTGTCCAATAGGGTGTCCCGTTAAACCCAAAGTTGGTCGGGTGCAGCATTAACCGATATAATATCGTGAAGTGGGTTACTAAGAATGCCCATACAAGTTTTGAAAGTCCTATCTAAAAGATTCATGCATCCCCAGTGGTTTACATTTTACATCCCCGATTCAGACCAAAAAATTGGCATTTTTTGGCATTTTCTAGTAAAATATACTATTTTAATTAAAAGTAAAACACATTTACCACTCTATATGCATTTCTGGTAATGTATATTAGCTTTATAAATGTCAATGCTAAATGTGGGCCCCACAGGGCCCAATTAGCCCCCTTATTTCATATTTTTAGCGATTTTTACTAACTAATCTAACTTTTTTCGGGAATTTCTAAATCTATGTACCATAATACCTATTTAAATTGATAAAATGGTTCTAAGCAAACCATTAACTAGAAGCAAAACAGAAATTCCCTCTCTAGGTCAACCTATAGCCTCTATAACGACTACAGCTGTTCCAACCAACAAGCAAATACTCAAATATTTCCATCATATTAAAGCTTGCAATCCTCATTATAATGAGTCCCTTGTTAAAGGAAAACTTGTAAGTCATCAAGCTGGCATGGTAATAGACCATGTGTTCTCCTTTTGGAATAAATGCAATTTACCTACTAGTAGCAGACAATATGCCGTTAAAAAACTTCTTAAGTTGCACCAGGAATGGTATGTTCTAACAAAACAAATATAGAAAAACTGAAGAGCACCTAAGTTCAGTAAACAAATTTTATAAAAAACTTGAAACAATATTTGATGTCGCTCACCCATTTCCTGAAAAAGTTCTTTCAGAAAAACTAGGGAAAGCTGAAGTTGAGGAAGATCTGGAGTTTTTAAAGATGCTGAGAGAGGGTTATAAAGTTACACTGGGTTCAAGAGATAAGATTTCAGAGCAAAGAATAAAAATTAAAATAAAAAAACTAGCAACCAATGAACGTTTACGTCAGAAAGAACAAGAGAGAATAAGCAAACCATCTAAAGTGAAAATAGAGGAATTAGAATGTGAGGGAGATAGTTCTAACGATTATGATTACCTCAATAAAAGATTAAAAACAACTAAAGAACAAAAACCTATCTACCTACCTAGAAATGTACTTAAAGAGTCTATTGTAGCCAGTGCTATAGACAGAGGAAATGTATCTGTTAGAACAGCTACATTAATCATTTCTACTTTAATTAGAGCTGGCGGTGGAGACCTAAACGATTATGCAGTTTCAAAAACATCTACTCATACAACAACACAAGAAAATAGGGTAAAAACTGAAAATGAAGTCAAAGAATTATTTAAAAATACCAATATAAAACATCTTCTTGTCCATTGGGATTCAAAACAGATTTTAGGCTTAGAAAGGCTTGCTGTTGCTGCTACTGGATCTCCTGATATTGATAAAATAATTTTGGGGATACCTATTATTCAAAATGCTACTGGTGAACAAATGTCTGAAGCTACATTCAAGCTCCTTACAGATTGGCAGGTCACAGGAAAGGTGAGAGGTATGTCATTTAACACGACGGCCTCAAATACAGGTATTAACAAAGGAACTTGCATTTATATAGAAAGAAAACTGAATAGACCATTATTATATTTAGCATGTCGTCACCACATTGGCGAACATATTGCAAAATCTGTTTGGCAATGCATCTTTGGAAAAAGCACTGGTCCCGATTATCCCATATTTGAAGAATTTTCGAAAAGCTCGTCCAAAATAACATTATCCCAAACTAAAGAAATAAATATAACTGAGCCTTTGTTGATGGATATTAAAGAAAGTGCAAATATAATTTATAATTCTTTATTAGAGAAAAAAAATTATTTCAGAGATGATTACTTAGAATATTTAGAATTAAACGGTTTATTGTTGGGGCACAAGCCTTCAAAGATACATCTTCGTAAACCAGGAGCATGCCATCGAGCTAGATTCATGGCACCTCAGCTGTATTCAAATTAACTTGTCTTATTTAGAGATCAGCTTAACTATGAACCAGAAGTAAAAGAATCATTTGGAAGATTTGTCAAGTTTACATCTTTAGTTTATGGCCCTTATTGACTAAATACCCTATTAGCTGCAGAAGCACCACTCAATAACTTGCGATTTTATAAGCAATTAGTTAATGTCTGGCAGGAAGTAGATCCAGAAGTTTCTATTGTTGCAGTAGATGCATTCTTAAGACACAAGTGGTATTTAAGTCAAGAACTTGTAGTTTTATCTCTTTTTAGTAAAACTTTAGATGAGAATACGAAAACAAGTATCGCAGCTCGTTTATTAGGAACTGAAGTTCCAGGTGAAATTATTATAGGAAAGCCAGAAGTTCCAGAACTACACCCAGATATACATCTAGTGGATTTGATAGGATCTAATTCATGGAAAATCTTTAAAATCCTGAATTTAGAAAGTTGTTGGTTGTCAAAGCCAGTGGGAGAATGGTGCTCAGATCCAAACTATAATGAAATGGAAGAGTTTGTGAGTAATTTGAAGGCTGTCAATGATTGTGCTGAAAGGGCATAGTATTAAGCTTATAACTGATGTGGCTCCTACAGTTAAAGATGAAGCTCAGCTTCTAGCTAAAATTCAAACCACATAACTTCATAGAAATTTTTTTTTAAAAATCAAGAAAAAGAATCTTCGTAATTACTAGGTAAATTATTAGTTTAAAACGGGGATTTATGCAATTTTTCATAAAAAAAATATATAAATAAAAAACCCTCGAGATTCCAATCTACCTTGACGTGATTCTGGGGCTTCCTACTAACAGATTGGAAAAAATGTGTATGTAATTTCTAGCTTTAATGGGTCTTTTAAAGGTCAAAATGCCAATTTTTTGGTCGGAATCGGGGGTGTAAAGTGTAAACCCCTGGGGATGCATGATGTTTTTAGATAGGACTTTAAAAACTTGTTTGGGCATTCTTAGTAGTCCACTTCACGATATTATATCGGTTAATGCTGTACCCGACCAACTTTGGGTTTAACGGGACACCCTATTGCCCAAAAAGAAAAAACGCTAATTTATTTGGAAACTAAGCCCAAAGGCTGTGCAGAAATAAAGTTCATACATTTAGTGTGGTATTCTAAACAATAAATCTCTGGTGCATAAAGTGTTAAACAAAGTGAGAATAGACAGTACTCACAACTGGTGCTAACACTGGTATAGCCTGCATGATGATGATTTAATAGAATGTTTCTAGATCATGGTAATGGGTACGAGTCATATGGAGCATTGCAATTTAATGCAGAAGGTTAATCAATTTTAGTCCTCAAAACTTATTCCATTGGTATATGTAAATTTATTAAGAAATTGTGTACGCATCTAAAACCGGTATAATTACAAGAAATACTATTGTTAAAGAAGTTAGGTATTGGGCTCTAGTTACTAATTTGAAGATGTTAATTATTATTAATAAGGTCGTCCATTGTAACAAGTGGGTTCATTTTGGGCCAACTAAATGCAAAAAAAAATCACTTTTTTCTACGTGAAGGTCAAAATATGATAATAAAAACCCACTCTAATAGAGAGAGTTTATTTCCACAACAGTTTCGATGCCCACTGACATCCTTTTCGGGTGGATACAGAGGATGCCACTGGGCATCGAAACTGTTGTGGAAATAAACTCTGTCTATTAGAGTGGGTTTTTATTATCATATTGGGCCAACTAATTTAAAATTAAATTCGAATGTGGGTATGTAATCAAGTCATAAGGAAATCATTCCCAAAGTAAAGTTAAAAATTGGTGAGTTTGTGTAATATGTGAATCTTGTTAATATTAAGGCTAGTTTGTCGTATAAAGTTAAATTCATTAATGTAGGTGTTTCATTAGCTTGGTGCAACATTATGGAGTCACATCAACTTCAAGGGATCACAATTCTAGTTGATTAGAACAACATAGTCACAAATCTTTGACACAGAGCTATGGCTTCATTTGAAAGATTTAATATTTATCGTTTTTCTTTTTACAGTTTTATTAAATAAAAAATAAAACAGTTTTTGTTGGTTCTGGTACAAAATAAACACCTAATGGAACGGTGATAAAATTTGAAATTTTGTTGATTGAAACATAGTCAGTGTACATTTATCATCTTAGATGACAATAAAATAAGTTAACGTTGAAACTCTATATATAAAAAAGTTAAATTAACACATTCCAAAAATGTATTATTCTTTCGAATCACCTGAAGATCAGGGCCCTCAGCCTTCTTTAGTTAGCCTTATAAAGCTAACTAACGAAAATATCACGACTTAACCTAACCAATCGTCAAAGGCGTACAGTTGACCTAACGATTGGTTGGGTTAAGTCGTGATATTTTCGTTAGTTAGCCTTATAAGGCTACTAACGAAGGCTGGGGGCCCTGATCTTCAGGTGATCCATTCTTTCGAATGAAATATGTTATGGTGTGAATGTGCGTGAAATCATTTTTGAAGAATTTAAAATTTTTGTTGTAAAGTTTGTTAGCTACCATGCACCCGAAACTTCTTATTAACATATGCCAGGTACGAAACTCAGGTTTACTAAAACCGTAGAAGCTTTCTTACTAATCCAGATGTTTTACGTAAAGAAACTTTTATTAAAAATAAATGAAAACTTTTTCTATAGTTAAAATGTATTTTTGAAGCTCTACTGAATAAAATGAATCCTCATGGATAGATTTTTTATGGGGTATACGACGCCAAAATGTCAATTTAACCCTTTGCCGGGCAGTGTGACTTTACTGGTTTTGTTCTGGCTAACGCCAGACGATTTCATTCAGTTTCGAAAAGACCTCTGTGCAGTAAAGGATTAAGCAAACGTCTCTTAACCCTTTACTGCACAGAGGTCTTTCCGAGACTAAAATCGTCTGGCGTTAGCCAGAACAAAATCAGTAAAGTCACACTGCGCGACAAAACGATAACGCCACCACTTTGATCAGTGGTGGAAAGAAAAACTAACTCCATGCAGAAGGTAGTAAACCTCTGACCAACCTGTTTTCAGAGTGAAATTTTTTTTTTTAATTAAATATGTGCCTCGCTTTTAATTTTGTTCTGTAATTGGCAAAAATAAGGTCACGTGACTTTAGGGGTTTCTTATACAGAGTGGTCCAAAAGTCCGTATCTATTTTGCTGAAATAATTATATTTCTATTTTGTTTTCTACAGGCCATAGATGATGATGGATGTACAAGAACGTGTGATGGTAGTAATAATGCGATCGAAAGGAAGAAGTACAAAGAAATTCGAGAAAAATTCGAAAGATTTCACAAACCAGGACCTACATACAAAGCAATTTGAGAGCTGTCAATAAATGTAAAAAAACACGATCTGTTCATTAATGAGGAAAGATCTGGACGTCCAGGTACCTCTCAAAAAAATGTTAAATTGATAAGAGATGTCTTTGAAACAAATCCTAGAATGTCAACTCGCAAAGCACCACGTAGACTGAGCATACCAAAAATGACTGTTCTAAGGATTTTAAAATCAACAGTAAAAAAGAAAAGTTACCATATTAAAGTGCTACATGAGTTATACGAAGAGGACTATCCAAAACGAGCCGCCATGTGCACAGAATTGGTTGAAAAAATTCATACCGAAAACTTCTTAAACCATATTCTCTTTAGCGATGAGGCGACATTCCACACATACGGAAAGATTAATCGACATAATTGTCGTATCTGGGCTAGTAAAAAGCAACCGAGTTCTACGAATGGAAGAGAGATTCTCCTAAAGTTAATATCTGGTTGGGTATGAAAAAGAGCGAAGATTTGAAGATTTACGGACCTTTTTTCTTTGCAGAAGCTATGGTAACAGGGCCAATTTATCTTCACATATTTCAGCAGTTTCTTAAACCCCGGCTTCGTTCAGATAGCATTCTCGACACTGTTGTTTTTCAAAAGGATGGAGCTCCATGTCACTATGCAAACATCGTTCGGGCGTACCTTGATGAGCTCTTACCAAATCGCTAGATTGGACGTGGTGGAAACGGGCCCTGGGCAGCACGATCTCCGGATTTAGCACCATTAACTGTTTTGCGTGGGGCTTTATAAAGTCTAAGGTTTATAAAACAAGAGTTACAGACCTGCAGGATCTGCGAACCCGCATTGTGGCGGCAGTCGCTAAAATAACCCCAGAGATGCTTGAGAATGTATTTTGCAATGCAGTGGACAGATTTGAAATCTGCAGAGACACTGATGGTGCTCACGTCGAATCTTAGACCTAAACTCGATAATGAAAATGAAAATGAAAAGGTTTATTGGCAAACTATAGTCCATATGACAAATATTATTAATACAATGACAGTTCATACACTAAGGATAAAAATATATACAATTGATTAGAAATAATACTGCACTGTCGAAGTTAAGTGGAGCTACAGACAGACGTTTTCGTACCAAGAAGTCCATAGCTTAGAGGATAAACGGCAGGACTCATGGATAGCTTGGATGATCGGGTTGGTTGATTTTTTAATTCTTTGCATTAGACTGTGTTGAGCACGTCTTGTTACCTCCGGGAAGCTCGGAACATTGCGGGTAGCAAACATTTGCGAAGCTGAGCATCTCGGGGGTAATTTATGTAAGAGTCTAAAAGACCTGTTGTACAGCAAATTTAGGGTTCTGCCAGAACCTTTTTTATAATTCACCCAGAGTTGCTGAGCGTATATATTACTGCAGAAAGTACGAAAGAGTGTGTCTTTAGCTTCACTTGTACAGAAACGAAAGTTCCTTATGGTCATATTCGCTTTAGCACACAGGCTTCGAGGTTGTTTTCTTATATCCGAGTTATCACTCAAGGAGCTGGTAATAGTTTGACCCAAATACTTAAACTCTTGTACTTCCTCAATTACTTCACCATTCATTTTAAACCTTATATCAGCTGGCTGATTACAGCTTTTAGGATGAAATTGCATAACCTTAGTTTTTGTAACATTAAAAAGAATATCATGTTTCTGCGAATACACTTCGCAGACATTTAGTAGCCGATCCAGACCTTTAACAGAGGGACTTATTAACACCATATCATCGGCATAAATTAAGTTATTTATCCTTGTGTTATCTATACAACATCCTACTGTTGCCTCATTAAGTGAAGCAATTAATCCGTCAATATACACATTAAACAGCATAGGGGAGAGCAAGGAGCCTTGTCTCACCCCGCAAGAGGAGCCAAAACACTCGGATAGTACATTGCCCCACCTAACAGTGAAAGATTGGTGGGAATACCAAAATTTCAATAAATTTAATATATACATGGGAACCTTCCTGTCTTCTAGTTTTGCAAATAAAATATTGTGGTTCACCCTATCATATGCCTTACTTATATCAAGGAAACAGCTATAAATGGTTGAATTACTGTCAATGTATTTAGATATTGTTTCTTTAAGTACATAGATACACAGGTCAGTTGAGTGGGACCTTTTAAAGCCAAACTGATTAGGAGATGTCCATAGGAAATCATTTAATCGGAGTAACAAGAGTTTTTCTAGTAGTTTCGAGAAGCAGGAAGCGACAGCAATAGGCCTGTAATTATTGCTGGACAGAATGTCTCCATACTTATTTTTGACCAGAGGCAAGATATATACCCTCATGAACTCTGCAGGGATATAGCTATGAGCAAGCATGGCTGATAGGAGCAATGATATATGCAGACATACTACGTCATTTGCATATTTTAAGTGCTCATTCGATAAGTCATCTACCCTGACGCAGAACCAGTCTTTAACTCTTTAATTAACCTCTTTACTTCAGAAAATGATATAAAAATATTTTCCCTTGTCCCTCCCACAATCGTTTCGCTGCGATCTATCTTAAGATTATCCCTACTCACACTATTAAGAATGTTAGAGTAGTGGTTTTTCCACAGCTTTGCAATTTCATCCTCCCCCGACACCCCATCGATTGTCGGAGGGAGGACATTTTTGACACCCGTTTGATTCTTAACAAATTTCCAAAATTTGTTATTATCGTTATTTATGCGAGCTTCACAGGCTTTTGATGCTCGAATAGACTCTTCTTCCTGTTTACATCGCCTTATGGCCGCCTTATACTGACCCGACTTCTACACATATTTATGTATACTGGTCCTAATCTGGGTCTACCATGAAAGCACCACAAATCGTAGGCGTCTTTCGATTCCCTCTTCAGGGGGGCAATAAAATCATTCCATCCAGGAATAACCTTAGTATGATAGTTGTAAGATTTAATCAAGGGGCTTCCTGCTTCTCTTAACAGGGATATTATCTTACTATAATGCCTATCTATGAGTTTACAGTGAGAATCATTTGAGCAGGGATTATTACAGCCAAGGTGCAAAATTTCTAAATTATTAAAGAGGTGACATGTTCTGTCTTTGTATTCTATTCTCTGCTGCATATTAACATTGGACCAACCGACGCGATTATTCTTACCTATTGAGTTCTTGTTAAGTCGTGTTGCGTATAAATTGGTAACGTTAATTAATAGTTCGAATGGTCTATGATCAGAAAGAAGGAAATCATGCAAAATATGAACTCTAACAATTCGATCCTTTAGATTATTACTAGTGAGACAATGATCAATCCACCTGGTGGTACCACTCATATCGCTAACGTATGTAAAATAAATAAATAAATATAAATCTAATTATGTTATTACATTTTTATCCTAAAATACTATTATTTCAGGAAAATAGACAGGGACTTTTGGACCACTCTGTATAAGATGACTTACCTTGAACTCAAAATTGAAATGATACTGTTCAACTTTTTTTTTTTAGGGTGGGGGAGTTGAAATCTGGGTTTTCATTTGTGGAGAGGTAGGTCGATTGTATTTTACTATACTGAACTTAATTCCTTCATTAATTAATCGCTAAATTTTATTTTACACTATACATGAGTCACAGAAACAAGTGTTTGGTTAAAGCAATCAAATACAGTATAAGAACTTGACTGGTAATCGAAAATGATTAATTCAGCTCTGCAGTAATAATTGTCTTAATCGTGCTTATATTTCTGTTAACAAACTTAAATGGCTAAATTTATAAATTATAACCATTTGAGTTAGTCGTCAGATTATTAGGTGGCTGCAACTATATTATTTTTTCTGTTAACTTGTAATTTCTTAAGTTAAATAACAAGAAACTATTCCAAGAACTGCAACTGTATAGATTTAAAATACAGTGGGAAAAAACAAGCTACTCGTGACGCTCCTCGGTTACTGTATACAGTTAAATATTATTTATCTTTACCAACCTCTTTAGTGGAGTTGTCTGTGCGTTACCTTCATTTTCAGTGCAAGCAGAATTAGTGGGTGAATAGAGAGCAGCAAAGAACATGCTAACCGATGTGGAATGAAAGCGCGTCTGTTCGAACGACAGTATTCAGAGGAGTGAGTTAGAGTAAAGTCAAACTCTTATCAGAAATTTCAACGAATGAAATTTGTAGCCTATTGAGGGTCTGAAAATCCTGCAAAAATTCTTTTTTCTTTCGCAGCCTTTCCTAACGACCTCGAGGACTTGAACTGATTACCTCCAAAGTTAATCCTTATCTTTATTGATGTACTTATCGTTAAAATTCTATCCTTTCATTTTTACTTACTATGTCTGTATATTTTTACATATGAAATGTTCTGTTAAAATATATGTCTTTTAATATAATATATGTTATTGATTTTACTACATGGTTATATGTGTTCATAAATATATCCATGATACGAACAACTCGCAGCTTTATTGTCAAGAATATACAGGGTCGCGCTGTTACGAGACTTTCGTTCGTGGCTCATCATTATATTAGAACAAAGAGTATACTTTGTCTCACGTTGAAAGTATCAATCTGAAGTCATAATTCTTGTGCATACGTTCGTCGCTACTTTCCATGAGACACTCTGAGCATTATAAGGTCGGTGTACATAATATATCAAGAGCAACATGTATCGTGTTTGCTTCCCTAGGCCACATACATGTACAGTAGGGTGGATCGATTTTACATTTTTTCGATTTCCATATTCTAATAGAGACAAAAACTTGCGCATGCATGAGAAAATAGCCTCTGCAAAATCTTAGCTTAATAGGTAATCATCTTCTGCCCCCGGCAGAGCGATGAAAATCATATTTTAGTAGTCAAAAACGTATTTTTCTTATAATTTTTAAAATATTTCAATATGCGTGTGTGTTATTTCATGCCTAAGCAACGATATAAATGCTATGGGAAATATATAAATGCATTATTTAAGACAAAGAGCCGATCTGAAAATATGTATAATTATACATATTTTCAGATCGGCTCTTTGTCTTAAATAATGCATTTATATATTTCCCATAGCATTTATATCGTTGCTTAGGCATGAAATAACACACACGCATATTGAAATATTTTAAAAATTATAAGAAAAATACGTTTTTTACTACTAAAATATGATTTTCATCGCTCAACCGGGGGCAGAAGATGATTACCTATTAAGCTAAGATTTTGCAGAGGCTATTTTCTCATGCATGCGCAAGTTTCTGTCTCTATTAGAATATGGAAATCGAAAAAAATGTAAAATCGATCCACCCTAATGTACAGTTTCGGAAAAAAGTTCGAAAAAATGTTAAAATCCATAAAAAATTACTAATCAGTAATGATTGGTTTTTACTTTTGAAATTTTATTACTGTCACCAAAAGCAATAAAATATCGAAGGAAAAATAGAATATTACCAATTAATAATTTTTTATGCTTTTTTGAAATTTTATGTTCCTAGGCGAACTTATTTCTCAAACTGTGCCTATTCCAATCTTCAACACATTCAGAGGACCTTGAGTTTGCTCGATATTATTGATTTACATAATAATGTGGGTTTAATGTGAAGATAATAAGCTTTTCTAAATCATATGAAAAGAGATTAAATTTTTCATTTTCCATCGAAACAATTCCATAATTTTCAAAACTTTCTAAATTCATCTATGTCTAAAATAGAATTTAGATGAAAATGACGCCATTAATTTATTCATTGCTTTATAGATTTTAAGAGATTTTCTTTCGCTACAATAATTATATATAATGCGACATATAATGATGCCCCCACAATATTTATTTTATTTTATCGAGTTTTGGCACCTTAAGCTTTTGGCTTTACTGGGCTCACGGATTTATTAGAAAATGGAAATACAGGTCTTACTGGAATTTGTTCGATTATTATTATTATTATTATTATTATTATTATTATCATTATTTTGGGAAGTTGTTGTCAGCTCGAATTTTTATATTTTTTATATTTTTGAAAGGAAAACTTCCTGATTTTAGAGTAATCATTTTATTTTCAGATTAAGTATAAATCCCAAGCCATCGACTTTGATTATCTTCGTGAGACTGGATTTTGTGATACGAATCAATTAAATTATGTAACATATTTCTTTTAGTAAAAATAATTACTAAAAACAGAAATTAACATTTAAGATTGAGGATTAAGAATAAGTTGTAAGAGTATTTGGGTAAATGTTAAATTTAGCTGAGGATAAAGTTAATCACTTGATTATATTTATAGGTTAGTTTAAAATTCATTAAATTTTATCTGTATTTTAGGGTTTTCTGTTTTTCATGAGTATGGCCTCGGGTAATGTGATATTTTTTTATCACCATCGCTTGAAAAGCATTTTCAATCCATTTATTATAAAAATATTTGGTTCTTTTTTGTACCATGTTACGCAAGGTCACAACAAAAACGTCACAGCAGATGATACTATGAGTCCTTGTATAACAAAAAATGAGTAAAGGGCCACGAATTTCGTTGGGAATCTGTTCCGACAGTTTTTGCAGCGTAATTAACTCCATAATATGACAGCAAGTATGATAATTGCTTATAGAAACAAAAATAAATAGTCTCCATTAAAGGCGTTTAACTCTATCAGGTGCTCTCTTTCATCATAAATTATAACAAGTTTTTATAATGATTCCATTCATAAGTAAATTAAAATGTTTAATGAAACTCAGAAAAGACAAATGAATTTAATTGCTGCTTTTAACTTACTGCTCATTTATTTATTTTATATTAATTTTTAAATAATTTTTAAATAATTTTTAAATAATTTTATTTCGACGGATCTTATCAAAGAAGTTAAGCAAATATCATAAAATAACTGAGGGAGAATGATTCCTTTTATTTTAATATATGTTTAAAAAATAAAAGCATTCGAGAATTTTATGTTGGATTCCTTCTCCCGAGTTAATTACGAGTATATCGCGATATTTGATTTATCAGAGCGTCAATTCTTACTTCACACTCACACACACACACACACACACACATATTTGGGGGCAATTGAGGGCTTGAAGGGTAATTTCTTTTAAGTAATTAAATAATGACGTAATCGCTAATCTAGCCTAACCTAATCTAACTTAATCAGAACTAACATCTTTTTTCCCGACAAAACAATTGTTTCTAGTTTTTTATATTATAATTCTCCTTGCTATTTCTGGCATCTAGCTAAGAACCTCTTCAACAACTTTACTTCTTTCCCTCCTCTTTTTCCATTTTGACAGCTCATTTGCCGTCTCTTTTCTTAATAAAGCTCAACTCTTCGCTCAAACCTTCGCCTCAAACTTAACCCTGGACGATTCCGGTGCTGTTCCTCCATCTCCTCCTTCCTCTGACTTAATTATCTCTGAAAGTAGAATTTCCTCCAAAGATGTTCTTTTTGTTCTATATAGGCTCAACTCCAGGAAGGTGTACGGTCCTGATGGTGTCCCTCCTGTTGTTCTCAAGAACTATGCTTCTGTGATGACACCGTACCTGGCAAACTCTTTCGTCTTTGTCTTTCATCTGGTACTTTTCCTTTCTGCTGGAAGTTCGCTTTCATTCATCATGTACCAAAGCGGAGTGACCGCTCTCAACCCTCCAACTATCGATAATTGCTTTGATTTCTTGCCTTTCTAAAGTTTTCAATTTATTCTTAAGAGGAAGATTCTTCAGCACCTCTCTTCTCACACTCTTTTTTCAGATTGTCAGTATGAGTGCTGCAAGGGACACTTTACTAGCAATCTTCCTGCATATCTCTCTGACTATTGGTCATCCTCCTTTTGGGATTTTGGTGAAACTTTTGCTATTGCGCTAGACATATCAAAAGCTTTTGACAGAGTCTGGCACAAATCTTTAATTTTCAAACTTCCCTCCTTCGGTTTCTATCCTTCTATCTGTTCCTTCAGCTCTGATTTCTTTTCCGCCCCATCTTTTGCTGCGGTTGTAGATGTCCACTGTTCTTCTCTTAAAGCTATTAATAGTAGTGATCCTCAGGGCTATGTCCTGTCACCCACTCTTTTCCTTTTACTTATTAATGATCTATTAAGTCATACTTCCTGTCCTATCCACTCCTATGCCGATGATTCCATTCTTCACTTCTCTACCCACTTCATCAAGCGTCCCTCTCAACAGTCACTCCATGCTTCGCGTAGGTTGGCTATGATGCATCTGACCTCTGATCTTTGTACTATTTCTGATTGTGGAAGAGAAAATCTTCTGGCTTCCAATGCCTCAGAAACTCAGTTCCTTCATCCGTTTACTGTCACAATCTTCCACACAACTATCCCCCTATCTTCAACAATACACAACTCAATCCTTCCCCTTCTCTTAACATTCTTGGTGTTTCCTTTTCTCGTGATCTTTCGAGGAAAGATCACATATACTCTCTTTCTAAAACAGCTTCGAAGAGGTAAGGCGTGCTGTACCGGCTTCGAAGTTTCTTCACCCCAGCTCAGTTGCAGTCTCTGTACAGGGGTCTTGTCCGCCCCTGTATGCTTCTCATATATGGGATGGCTCAACCCACACAGCCGTACTTGACCGGGTGGAATCAAAGGCTTTTCGTCTCATCAGTTTCCAGCTTCTTACTGACTGTCTTCAATCCCACTCTCTCTTCGCCGCAATGTTGCCTCACTCTCTCTTTACTATCGCCATTATAACGGACACTGCTCTTCTGAATTCTCTAACTGCATGCCTCCTCCTTTAAGTAGGGTACGTAGTTTTAGACTTTCGACACATTCTCATTCCTTTTCTGCCCAACTCTCTAACGTAAAGGTTAATCGGTATTTTCAATCTTTCATGTACTCAACCAGTCAACTCTGGAACAATCTTCCTCATTCCACCTTTCCCTCTATCTATTACCTCCAATGTTTCAAACGCAGAGTGCCCAGACATCTCAAGAACCTTGTACCTTGGTTTTGGTTCTCTTCTTCCTCTATTTTGGTGGCGTTTTGCTGGCATTCGCCCTTGGCTCCCTCCTTTCTGCGGACAAAAAATAAATAAAATTTTAATATTCCGAGGTACAAAATGTGTTACCCCACAAAAATATTACACTACTCTATCTGTGAATTATCACACACTCGACCCCATTTATGCCCAGTTGCCTACGCGCCGGCACACACACACACACACGTTGGTGTTTACTCGACTGGTGATGTTAACTTTTGACTAAACAATTACACTAACCTAACTTAACCTAACTTAACCTAACGTACGTAGGACTAATAGTTTTGGAGACTTGTGAATTTTAAAAATCCCAGAGTACCTAAATGATGTATTCACTGTTAGAATTTCTTACTATAAATTCGCGAGAATGTTTTTTTATTTATTTTTATATTCGTTATGAGAATTAATTACTCTATTTGTTGTTAGAATTAGCTATTATATTCAGTGTTAGAATTATTTACTTCATTCGCTGTTGGAATTAAGTATTATATTTGCGATCAAAATTACTTACTAAATTGGCTGTTAGAATTACTGACTACATTGGCTGTTAGAATTAATTATTATATCCTTTGTCAGAATTAGTTGTTATATTCGCTGTTAGAATTATTTGCTACATTGGTTGTTGAACCTCTTTACTACATTAGCTATAAGAATTAATTATATTCGCTGTTAGAATTAGTTGTTATATTCACTGTTAGAATTACTTAATCCATTGGCTGTTAGAATTAATTATTACATTATTATTGTTTGGAATATCATATGCTCGTGTGTATATATATATATATATATATATATATATATATATATATATATATATATATTATATATACACTACGTATGATGTGTTGCACCACAATATTTTTTTATTATTAATTATATTTCGTAATGTAGTTTAAATTCATATTTCAGTTCCTTGAAAATGTTCGAAGTTTGCGGACGAAACGTTGGGTACGTTCAGTACGTTGGAAAAGGATAGTAAAATACTATTACTATCACTACAACAAATAATAACAATAATAATAATAATAATAATAATAATAACTTCAAATGTTCATCTAAGAAGCTTTAATTAATTTTTAACTTTGTTGAACTTAAATCGGGTTTTAACTTTGCTTCTCTTATTCTTAACTTTTTAACTTTTTAACTACATAAAGAATGTACATTTATTAAAGAAAGCGCAAAGCATACGTAAATGTACGGCATCTTAATGTTAATAAGGTGTATTCCCATACTATTTCTTTTTCATCATTTCATAGTTATTATTATTATTATTATTATTATTATTATTATTTATTTTTTATTGTTATTGTCGACGCCAAAGGGGATGGCGGAGAGATGGTGTTTCGTGCGGCTTGTATGGGTATGTATGGCCACATGCATACCCACACCTGCGTGTGGCCTTATTGGTTGCAAGACCATTAAGGCACAAGCAATCAGAGTTGATTAGCATATTGATTGACATCAGAGTGTAACTCCTTTCCAAAAGAACAACACCCACAAATATAAATAATTCTTTACAACTAAAATAAACAAATAAAATTCATCGTGTTCTGAACTGATATAAAAGTATCTTTGGTCCTTTAAATATCATATAACAGAAAAATGCTTTAAAAACATATCAAATTAAATGTTTAAAAAAAATGCTTTAAAAAGAGGTATGCTTAAAAAAGTGGTTTTGAAACAACTCTAGTTTTGGTATATGCATGGAGTTACGTCGTGGCCACTGTCGTAACACCACTTTTCGTTGATCAGCGAAGGTAAGCGACATATTATGTAGCGACCCGTGAATCGGATCGAAAGTAAAGCTGTCTGTCCCCCACCACTACGTCATATGACCTTACTCACCTTAGGATTTGCGAAGGAGATGAAACAATCCCCTATTAAACAACAGTGGTATATGGCTATATGCACTGAACAAAGTTCTTTTATGCTTCTAAACATTATAAACATGTAAAACAAAGAAGAGAAATCCTCAGAAGAGTCCTTTTAAATTCTTCATTTTCCTTTTATACAGTAGTATAGCCGCAAAAGGTTAGAGTGCAGGAATGTTGCAAGTGATTGCGCAATGTTGCAAAGGGGTGGGGGTTGTTGCAAAGGGGGTGGGGGTTGTTGCAAAAAAGAGTACTGGCCTTTGTTGCCAACCGGGGTTGCAAGGGGCATGCAACTTGGGGGCGGAGTTCTCCCCCAAGCTATTCCCCCCAAAGGGCCAGAAAGGAGAGAAAGGAGGAGAGAAAGGAGGAGAGGTGTTCACCTGGCAGGAGCCAAGTGCATATTAAGACTTCAGCCGAGTAGGCGTTGTTTTATAGGCTCCTAATCAGCCAGTTGGTTTAGAAGGCGTAAATGGCTTGAGTTGCCAGATAGCGCCATGTATTCAGTTTGTGCTATATATTTAATTCTAATCGAAGACTGAGTTGCCAGATACCATTGTATACATTATTATATACGACTAATCAGCCAGTTGGCTTAGAAGGCGTAAATGGCTAGAGTTGCCAGATACCACTTTTTAGCGATACCATTGTATACATTATTATAGACTCCTAATCATCCAGTTGGCTTAGAAGATGTAATTGGCTTGAGTTGCCAGATACCACTTTTTAGCATTATTATTGCCAGATACCACTTTTTAGCATTGCCAGATACCATTGTATACATTATTATGGACTCCTAATCAGCCAGTTGGCTTAGAAGACGTAAATGGCTTGAGTTGCCAGAAGGCGTAACAATTAGAATTAAGTAAAACAACATTGCATCATTCTTTTTATTATAAATATATAGAAAATAAATATACATTTCAATAATAATTGAGGAATATGCATATAATCATAACAGTACAGGAAATATATACACAATTATGGAGATATATATAAATAAATATACATTTCAAATAGAAATAAATATACATTTCAATAATAATAGAAATATGCATATAATCATAACAGTACAGGAGAAATATCACGCAAAAATATAAATACATTTCAATAATAATAGAAATATGCATATAATCATAACAGTACAGGAGAAATATCACGCAAAATATATAAATACATTTCACTTTTTTTTCAAAATACTAAACTCGCACTTAATCGAGTTTACAATTACATCATTATTGCTCTGCATTACGCAGTATATGCGGTTTAATAATATTTCACCGCTTAAAGTATAGGGAAACCTGTATTCGATATGAAGGGCTTTCATATCGTTCAGTACTATTTTTGTTCCCACTTTACAACCGGTTGGTAAGTCATCTTTAAATACGTCTAGAATACAATCAAAAGCACGCACAAAGAGTTCATCGTTAGCTACATTATTAAACACAAGTTTATAAACACGCTTTTCCAATCGAGGGTTTATTTCTACCGACTCGAGCTTTTCAATCGTGAACTCACTCAACATAGCGGCAATTGAAATAATCTTCTAAATCGTTACGACAACTGCGCGTTATATAAAGAAATAGTTCTTCAGGGTGAACGGTGTAGGTGAGCTCAGCCTTGTACCGATCAATTGCTTTGTACCAAAGTTCATGGTATTTCAAAGAGTCTAAACTTTTTAAATAAACGTCCAGCTCTAGACCATTCTCACCAGCCCTACACTCGGTAAACCCATCGAGCAGAGCGGTGTATGCGTATTCAAGTACTGTATCAAAATAAAGCATATCCGTAACACGCGCGTCTAATATAGGTTTCAGCTTGCGGAATCCGACGATTTCAAACATTCTGTCGAGGATGAAACGGTTTCGCGTAGGAACAAGAGCGTTATTATCAGAAGCATTCTTCCACATCAGCCGTATATCAATGCACGGCCGATCGTTATTTATACACAACGTACATACAACGGCGTATGAGGGTGCGTCACTAATCTGCTCTCTTCTTGTACCTACGTTAGCAGGTATTTTATAACGATCTTCACTCCACTTCTCAACTATCACGAAGATTCTATTCATCTCCTCGACACTTAAATAAACCCGTTTGTTTGTTTGTCTACATTCCGTTTCCAGTACATAGCTAACGGTACCGGATTTACGCCTGAACACGCGCAACGATTTCGTCACGGACACATCGTACGAGGCGTTGAGAATGCTGCTCAAAGGAAGTTCCATCGTATTCGAGGAGCGCACGTCCACTCGGTTCAAGCTCTGAGATAACTATGAGCCGTGTGAGGCACGCAGGTAGGCAGGAACGGTTCGACGGGCGGCTGACTCGATGATACGTGAATGGGGTTGTTCGAACTCGTATGATCCGCGAGTCGCACCGAATTGTTGTACATATTTGTTTTTCCGGTACAAGAATTAATTTATCACTACCAGCCTACGCACCAGACAGTTTACCTCAGGATAAGAACTAGGCACATTTTATGTTTTACTAAACATCTTCACACTCCGGCGCACTATTTGAGAGGAACATATGCTCATATTTTTCCTTTCTGCCCATCAAACGATACTCGTCTCTAAAGTCTGTTAAAAACTCACGCAGGGCACTAGCCACAACCTCACTACGAACCTCATCATGATATACATTAATATAGTGATAAAAATACTTAAGATTGTCCATGATCACGAGATTCACATTTTCAGTCGTAGGGTATGAGTAATCGACATGGTGTAGCATGACGTAATACCGCTTGTCACACCACCCATCCGCAAGACTCATTATCCATACCTGCTGCTTCTCTTCTGCACGCGTTGTTTCTTTTACTTCACGGTATATGTGAGACTTTATAAAGTTTAGCTCTGCAGCATACTTCAGCACATCGTCTGTGCAACGAAAGCCTTCAACGGTCTCACCAGAACATCCGTAGAGTATTTGTACATCTTGGAACTTCGCACAATCCAATGTGTTTTAAAAGAGGCATAGGAGGGAGGAATAGGAAGTTTTTCGGTATCCACCACATCCTGGCACTTTGCTGAATACCATTTCATAAACGTTGTACAAGCAATATTAAAGGTAGCCATTTGAATACACGTCTGATCTTTTCTTCTGAATACACGTCTGATCTCTCGGGCTTACTGCAGTCGACTGACCACGCAGGGACTCCCAGATAGTAGCATGACTCACGGTCTTACAGTGGGCGGAGCTTAGAACTTTCACCTGCGCACACACACACACACACAAAGGAGAAAGTGAAACGCTAATTGAAACATGATTTATTTAATAAACGAGATATTCAAGTATATATATATATATATATTTACAAATACGATTTAATAAACGAGATATTCAAGTTATATATATATTTACAAATACGTGTAATAAATCAATAGATACGATTATATACAAGACAAATACGTGTCAGTTAACAATAGAAGCATCAAACGTTATGGTATCCAAAGGGTACGGTATCATAGGTACCAGGTAACTGGTAACGTTTCCTATAGGTGTTACGGCACACCTTCGTACCCCTAAGTTCCTTCACGCCCCCCAGCTTCTGCGCCCGAAAATTGTGGGTGCCTACAATTAGTTGGGGAGGTCGTTCGCCCTCATCATCGTCCAAACACTAGATCCTTCAACGATTCAAAGTTAACAACCCGCCGATTCGCATGGTTGAGCGTAATACCCTTTGCCTTCACGATATATTTCATTTCCTCCCCCACCCTGACCCGTACCCCATAAGTTTTAGGTCCTGTTGAGACAAAAGAGTCGGCGTATGCGTTGTCCCCATACTCATCCTTGATCTCATCAGTGAGCTCGCCGAGGAACTCCCCAATAGCGGGCATGTATTCACCCTCCCTCTCTGTGAATATCACGCTATCTGTATCGGCATACAATACTCTCCGCCCAAGAGAATGCAATAGACCCCAAAGTTTTATACGGGCGTAGGCTGTTGTGAAGCTGGCCACAGGTATGTTTGTAACCCTTGAGGTATCTGTGGCCAATTCAGTGTTGTTGTACTTTATTATGTAAGTATTACCTACATTCACGATCTCCATGACCTCTTTATCGGGAGCATTGGCATAATCCCAGACATCACTATAACTTTGTGCCAAATGAATGTTCCCTTTGCCGGTATTCTGCGCAAATTTTCCCCATAGACTGTTTAGACACAACTTTGCACTAAAGCGCTTGCCAGGATTCTTTACAATTTGGGCACGATCAAGTTGTATACCTTCGCGGTCGCGGTAACGTTGAATATAGGCAGACTTTTCATCTTCGGTATCAACTCCTCGCGGATACCCTGATGCCTCAACCTTATCCTTCAAAAAGGCGTTTATATATGGTGTGAAAAGGTTGGGTAGCTTCTGAAACCTCCACACCTCATGTATCTTCAGTATTCTATAACCATGGCGTACGGCTAGGGCCAGCTCAGGACTTGTATATACGCCTCTGATCTTACGCTGGTGGGGTATATGGTTACAATCGCCGTTATCCTCTTCCGCGCACTTCACGCACAGGGGAAACATGAGCTTGTCGTCGATAACGACAGGTAAGATTGGCATCCATAAATTGCGTGGGGGGAGTACGTCTACGAAAGAGAGCCCAAAGTAACGATCATTCAAATTTCTTGAAAATTCATTGATGGAGGGCAGGTTAGGTCCCACCAGTTTCTCAGGAGCGCCCACGGGGTACGGATTGTTCTTCATCACGTATGGGTATAAAGAACAGAAATCGTAGTAATGGAGCTTCACGCCCTCCGTAGGTGGAAAGTATAGTCTGAATGGATTTGTACGTCCTCCAAACAAGCTATCACCACATTTGAGAGGATCCAGCACCATTGAACGCTTGATCGTGTTTATTTCCTCACGGTACACCTCGTCTGTCTCCATCCGTGCATCATATTCATGCTCCCACAAGACTTTGTGAGTGAACTGTGATCCTATAAGTTGATCGCGGGTGCGGGTCCATGCAAGACAGTCGGCAGGAGATCTACCGTGGATATCTCCGGCGATTCCGCACTCAGGACGGGGGCATCCATGCCACCAGCAACCGTTAAAGGAGTACACAGTCTTCACACCAGTGACACGGTTTTCACTTAACCCATCAACCCAAAAAACACGTCCATTAATCTTAATGGGTACTTCACCCGTGTTGCGGGCGTGCTTTATGTATACACCTGTCTGTTGCTGTAGGTGTATGAGCCAGTAAATAGCCTTGTGTCCGTAACTGCGGGGTTGTTTCGGTGAATAATGGCTAAGGTGTCTTTAGGCATGAAGTTATTCTTGAACACCGTAAAACATAATGATGCGATGGTGGTTGCGACTTGCAGCGGATCGCATTTGAAACGGGCTATGTACATCCTTCTAAAGGCCTGGAAACATACTCTAAGCACGCGCACATCATTCACGCAATAACGCTCACATTCATCAGCTATATTATAAGGGTTACTTTCATTAAAACTGTTGTAGTATCGATCAAAGTCTTCACGTTCATCCATACAGTCAAAATAATGTTTGGGTGGTGGGCCTACGTAGTTTAAAGTCTCGCTGGTGAGGAAAGTGTAAGGGAAGTATCCTTTGGAAACTTCAGCTGCTACTCCCATCACCTTGGGTAGCTTTGCTAATTTACAAGGTGTGAATAATAAAGTGTCTTTAAATTGTACATTGCCTCTTATTGCATCTGTATTAATTTGTTGCCTCTTTTCAATGGATCACCTGTAAATATCTCAGAGGATTCGTGTTCAAGCAACTCCTTATAAAGGAACTGCGTGTCAAACTTTGCCCCGTTATGGGCGAGAATATACACAGTCATTTTTTTGAACTTGTCGGCTAACTTGACAATATAGGACACAAATAGTTTCACAGGACTATCGCGGACATTCGTTTTAAAAACGTTTGTCCGTTTACCGCATTTGGGGCACTCGTCACATTCGATACCCATACACTCATCACAGATGGTCTGGCTCACAAGTAAATGTGGAATTACCTCTTTGGTTTCAGCGTTCGTATATGTTTCTATATCGTAGTATACAGTTATACAAGGGTTATTTTTAGGCTTAGCATCTTTCATATAACATACATGCTTTACTCCATCCGCCTTATATTCCTCCTGGCATGTAGGACAGTGAATTACGTCACACTTGTGCTTAAATTTCCCCAATTATCCATTGTGTGAAACATACCACATTCACAGATTCTCATTTTCCTGCACGTGCCAATTGATTTATGGAAATCAAAACAGCTATTATTGAAAAATGTGCGTCTACACACATCACAGTCTCTCTTCTCAGCTTCAACTACACGGCTTTCACATTTGGTGCTTTTACACTGCTCACATACCATGTGACATTCTTTACAATGTCTCACTATATCATCCGCAAACTCGAGGCACCCCTTACACAAATCATGATGTCTCCCATATTTTCGACTTTTGTCATAACTCGCGTAAAGCCACCTTATATTACGGATGGGGAGATACGTTGTCCCTGACAATCCTAAAATAAGTAGGGGTCTTGTACGATCTCTCACACAGCTTTTAAAAACATACACAGTCCTACGACGATCATCCACCCAAATACAACTATACGGACATTCATTTCCTGTTCTACCCTTCTCACTCTTCAGGACCCATATTACAGTCAAATTCAAGTTCACAGTCTACAGCTAGTTTACGGGCACGCTCCACGACCGTAGGCAACCAAATTTTTTGGCCTGTGTATTTTGTACAGTAAACATACGTGCTAAGAGTACTGCTATAAAGCCGCAACCACGATCGACGTTTATATGCTTTCGGTAAATAGTCGGAGAATTGAAGTTAAGAGTATACGGTATGGCACTATGACCCGCAACACGGAATACACGATCAATATTTACCGTGAAGTTGTCCATATTAAAGGCTATACTACTTTGGGCGGCTTGCATTATACGTCCTAATATATATTCTACATCTTCAGCCGCCAAACGTCTAAATGGCACTATCACCCAATAATCGTCTACATCACCGTCATCTGACCCGAATCCAAAGGACAGACTCGTCCTGACTTCACGCTCGTCGCGATTCTGAAGAGCAAACTCTACAATACGCTGTACAACCCGGCGTAGCCCGCGCTCAATTCCATTGCTATACATGGCTCTAGGGTCGACCCTGACTCTATACCGATTTCTAGTCAAGGCTGGGGTGGGGGCTGCGGAGCGCACCAACTCGACGTTATACATCCTCAACAGAACGGGGGGCACTGTGGCGGATGAATTAGGGGATATATTAGCGGAAGGTGCTGCTGGGGGGCCTGTTGCGTAGGAGGTTGAGGGTTGGGGATCTATTATTGTAGACTTAACAGAACGGGGGGCAACTGTGGCGGATGAATAAGGGGATATATTAGCGGGAGGTGCTGCTGGGGGGTTGTTGCGTAAGAGGTTGAGGGTTGGGGATCTATTACGCTGCAACAGGCGCGTATTTCGGTCGCTTTATACCTGACGTGGGGTTCTCATACCTCCGCTTTGGACGTGCTACCGGTATCGCTGGTGAGGGTTCGTTGGCAGGGGAGGAGATCACAACTACACTGTCGTCGAGGTCATCCGTAATGTCAATGATGGGGTGCTCTACCTCATCGTCATTCACGGTTCTGTGGGAGAAGAAAGCAAAATATAAGGAACAGCACTCAAAATTTGTAATATTTTGTAAATGACCCACTTAGGAGTGTGACGTGTTAGAAATGGACTCTGTAGAAAAATTCAGATTCACGAGCCCATCCACATGTATTATATCTGGACCTACAGGATGTGGTAAAACTGTGTTTATGCTTAAAATCATTAAAGAAAAGGGAGAGATGTTCTCGAAATTTGTGCATAAAGTTATATGGTGCTATTCGACGTATCAATCAGTGTTCAACGAGTACCAAGATGATATTTTGTTCCACAAAGGCGTATATGACGTTAATTCGTTAAAGGGAAATGAACATACAATCATTGTAATTGACGATCTCATGTTGGAGATGGATAAAACGTTTGCCGAGACATTTACAGTATTCTCCCACCATCTTAACATAAGCGTGTTCTTCATCAATCAGAATCTATTTTTCAAAAATAGATACATGCGCGATGTGTCGTTAAATACGCAATATCTAGTCTTATTCGCGCAACGTAGAGATGTATCACAAATTGGGGTATTAGCCAATCAAATGTTCCCGAATCAGCGTAAGGAGTTTTTGGAAGTTTATAAAGAAGCTACAAGCACGCGTTACGGATATTTGCTTTGCGACCTTCATCCGCGAAACACGTTTAGAGTGCTTCTACGAACGAATATATTTCCAAACGAGCCTGAAACGGTGTATATTCCAGAATGACAAAGAGACTAAAGAAATACCGTGAATTAATAAAAATCTATCATCGACTGCCCCGGGCAATGCAGCAGATGTTTATTAAAAATATCGACGCCGACTTTTTAAAATGCATCTGTGAAATCTGTCTTAACGTTATAAATTGCAATGTATCAATGAAAACCCTCAGAAGGCTCGCCTACGCCGCTACAAGAACATAATACGTGCACTCGCTCGTAAAAGTCAAACTGTAGCGAAGAAAAAACGAATTATTGTACAAACAGGAGGGTCATTTCTCCCCATCTTATTTTCAGTTTTGGGTCCTTTACTGACTAGATTAATATAATGAAGAAAGTGGTAGTGATTCCCCACGAGGTGTACGCTTCACTGCAAAGGAATCCAGACACGGATCTAGATCCCCGTAAAAGCAGACTTAAAAGAATGGAAAGCGAATTGCTAGCCCTATTAAACAGTGAAAAAACACCTGATGAGAAAAGAATCTTATACCAAGAAGCTCTGCAGAAATTTCTTCACGAGTACGAAAATTATAAGAGCCCTACAGAGATTCCTGTGGTTATTAGGCACAGCACGGGGGACGATGGACATGGCGACATAGGATCTGTGCCCGACGATACAGCTGACCAACCAAAAAGATTAGCCACACAACATATCGAACATGTATTAAAAAGCACCCTCCCACATACATTGATGAGTAAAGGCTTAAGTCTTTATAATCTATTGAATGAGGATCCAGCCATACAATGGACCGATACAGGCGAGATCATTGTGGAAGGATCAAAGGTACAGGGATCGAATATCGTAGACATTGTCCATGATCTGGTGAGAAAGTGGGATAGGCCATCACCATCAGGATGGAAGCATATTAAAGCAAGACTACAACAAATAAATGTCCCTAAAACGTTGATAGGAAATCTGAACAGGTTAAAAGACTTGGAACATGCAACGCATGTGACACAATTGAAGACGCCGTCACCCCCGGCGGTAACACCTTTGAAGAGGAGCAAGAAGAGGTTAAACCAACCCTACCCACGTGCCTCTAAAATACGCAAATGGCTAACGTATTAACTAAACGCTATTATGACATTTCTAACCCATCCTCTTACGGCGGCGTAGATAGACTGTACAGAAGTGTTTACGGAGTAGGAAAAAAAGATGTTGAAAGATTTTTGAGGGAGCAGGACGCTTATACGCTTCATAAGCCTGTGAGAAAAAGGTTTAAAACAGCCAAGACAACGGCTTCCTCGATTGATTCTATTTGGCAAGCAGATTTAACAGACATGCAAAGATATTCTGTGTATAACGATGGTTACCGCTACATTCTATTCATAATAGACGTATTCTCTAGATATCTGTGGCTAGTTCCTCTGAAAAATAAATCACCTGAAACAGTTGCTAAAGCCACCAAAACGCTAATGTTAAAAGAAAACAGGGTTCCTGGCTATTTTTGTACGGATATGGGGAAGGAATTTATAGGCCGTGCTTTTCAGAACATGTTGACAGAGTTTAATATCAGCTATTACACAACCAATTCTATACATAAGGCTTCTTTAGCTGAAAGAGTTCAGCGCACCATAAAGGAACGCATGCACCGTTATTTTACACATAAAAACACATACAGATTTCTAGACATTCTGGAATCATTGGCATCATCCTACAACCGCTCACACCATCGCACGATTGGGACAACACCTAACGAAGTTTTAGAAAGAGGTACGCTCCCGAGAAGAGATGGATCACCACCACCACCACACTCTGCGCGCTTCAAAATCAATGATTATGTAAGGCTGTCGCGTTCGGGGAATAAATTCGCAAAGGGTTTTGAGCAAGGATGGACACGCGAGATTTTTAAAGTTAGGGCTATGAGACCTAAAGGTGAGATAATGATGTATTACATTGAAGATTTGAATGGGGAAGAAATCTCAGGAGGTTTTTACCGCGAGGAATTGCAGAAAGTTGCGTTTAATTTAGGAAAAAATGTGTTTAAAATTGAGAAAATTTTAGGAAGCAAAGGTTCAGGAAAGAGAAAAATGTACCTGGTGAAATGGCTAGGGTACCCAGAAAGCTTCAACACCTATATAAAAGCTGATGCAATAATGAAGCTTAAATAGTATGCAACATGGCTCCTAACCATTTCTACGTCACACTCCCGTCCTCCTCGTCCCTGTCTGTACACCCTAACAACACACTAGCCAACTTTGTAACAGAACTCCACGGGCACATTGAATTGGGTCGTGATTCGTATGAGGTGGGGATATGCGAAATTCAGCTGGACACCATCTTTTTAAATATTGAACATAAAGAAACCGTTTTTACGATTCTTAGAGACATTGACGAGTGTGAAAAAGCTGGGGTAGCTATGGATGAAACTATGCGTATCGCTCGGACTAAGGTTGCACGGTATTACAGTACAGAAGTAAGACTAGGACCGGGTCAATATGGTTCGGCCGAGGATGTTGTGAGAGGCTTAAACGTAAGTTTAAGAAACTCAAACCTTACGAATGATTTAGTATACGAAATCGTAAACAACCCTGCACATACACTAATCCTAAAATCAAAGACTAACAGACGTATTAAAGACCATAGAAAGTTCCAAATTCTAACCAATGGCCGATATAGCGCAGCCTTCCAAAGAGACACATTTCACGAGACACAGCATGACTTGTCCAGATTAATGTATCAATTGAAGATGGAGAAATTGGCTGAAAGGTCCCCAGACATGTGCTATATTTACAGTAATATAGTGGAGCACCAGTTTGTTGGGGATACCCAGGCACGCCTGCTGCGCATTGCTCACATCCCCAACCATAGAGGAAGGAGTTTGAGTATTACATATGACAGACCCCATTATGTGAATGTCGCAACTAATTTAATAACCAATATCTCAATATATATAAGAACGATTGAGGGTGAAAACTTCCCATTCGGTAACGGGAGCTTAACAGTGAAGCTACACTTTCGACGCACTGAGTTATAATGGATAGAAAGCCTTTCACCGTCTATCGAGGGTGAGATACCAGCGCGGTAGTGGACTTGGATCCATTTTTTCATCCATACTACGTACGGCTGTTCCTTTGCTGAAGAGGGGT
>JAJOZX010000661.1:1072500-1250298 GCA_023014485.1 Bathynomus jamesi | reverse complement strand
CATCAACTTCCAAACTGTGACAAATGAAAGTACTCTTCAAAATATAATATGGTAGGCAGAATCTGGCTACGAAATTATTTTGTAAATGTTCGCCTAATATACTTCCTATAAAAGTATAAAATTGTGTAAAAACTAAAAACCCTTAGTTTACTATATTCAACAAATACTGTATCTGAGCTAAACTAATTTTATACTCGTATATTATATAAGTACATACACTATGAAATGGGTGAATTACTCATCACCGCTGTTTCGAGAGTAGCCAATACAACCTGAGGAAGATGATGACGTAACATGGATGGCGTAATCAAGATTTCTGGAAATTCGCAGTTTCCCACCCATCGCAAATTCCAAGCGCTTTCCCTGTAAATCCGGTAAATTTTCGTGAAAGGATGGCTGTATCATATCTCGTCTCATCTCATTAAAAGTAAATATAGCTTACGAAGCTGTAAGAATGTGCTTTGCATATGATCTTGAAACAAAGATGATCATATACATGATGCATATACTGTATTATCTAAGAACCCATTTTCCACTAGGGGTTGGGCACATTTGAACTTAGGAAACAACAAAGACGTTCGAATCAATAACATACACGAGAATATTTGCGGTCACTTCCGGGAACAAGGCATATCCTAACCTTAAGGATCCAGTGTCACCTTTCATTAAAGTACATAATCGAAAACAGATGTTCAAGCTGTAAACTTTCCCCCTTTAATTTTAGTGAGCTGGATAAGCAGCAATTAGTCAAAAGCGCTAATCACTTGTGTCTCTCCATATTAAATATTTTTAATTTATAAAATCGTAAAAAATATAATAAAAGGTTATATTACTTTGTATCTATTCCAGGCTTCGGAGTTACGTGGAGAATTCGTCCTGGTGGGAAAAGTAGCGTTTCTGCATGCCTTGGGAGGGGTTGTAAAGGTTCTTCAGAGAACATATTGCGAATGGCTTGGATACTCTCCTGTGAAGTGATCGTATAAAAATATAAGTAAAAACACGCACCTTTCATGAAATCACAAAAGTAAAACGAGAAAGTGTGTGTGTGTGTGTGTGTGTGTTCCACTGACTACCGTCATTAAAGTATTTTTAAAATATTTTTTTGCTTGCTTTTCGTTAAATGAAGTACCCTACAAAAATGGTAAGAAAAATCTTCATTTAATCTTTCTCATGTTTACAAAAATGGGCCAATGGATAAAAGCAACTGTTAGAGACTTCAATGATCTTAATAGGGTAAAGGTGTCGTGAATATGATACTACTATAGTTAAAAGTTTTACACAAAATTTATATATTACAGCAACAAAGAATAATTAAAAGATACTTAAAACAGCTCATTATTAATTTTCTAATGAAAAAGCTATTTTAGACATCTATTTAGCTCGACTATGTGGTCCCAAGTGTGCCCACTATAAAAATTTCTTGTTATTGTAGTTCGGGAACCCACGTAAAATTGTAGGTCCCCTCCGCCACCACGGAGGACATGCACAATAGGCCGGGTCGAAATCTAGTCAAAATGATTTTTTTTTTAGATGGGCACTATGTGGGGTTTATGAAATGATATCATGACCAACATACTCCAAAAGAAAGTTTATGCTCCCCTCCGTACCACTAGCATACTCGCTCTTATTTTTGGCTCCGCCCCCAAATTAAAAATAGTATCATAAATCAAAATGGAGATCATTTAGAGCATTTTTTATAGAGATGACCCCCTTTAAAATTGCATAATATACCTCATGTGCAATTTTCAGGCAATTATCCAAGATATTTCAAATCCTTGAAAAATTGTCGCATCCCCAAAAAGTGTTATCAGTATTTAGTATATAGAAAAGGGTGGCATAAACTTTAGTTTGGAGTACTGATTGCCTAGGAGACCAATTCATAAACCTCATATAGGCCTAGTATATTTGTCTGAAAAGAAGACAATTAGTCTATTGTACCATTTATTACACAAAACAGCTTTGAAGTAAAAACAAAATTTTATTTAAAAATTGCCTTCACAATTCATTAATTACTTGTGGATGTGCCTTGGCCCAAGTGGCTTTTCCATTCAAACTGTGGCAGTCTTTTTCTTGATTCCAGTTGACTGAGGATAAATTTGTGCCGATTGCCGTAGCCAATCCTTTGTTCTGATGCTTTTGTGACTAAGTTCACTGCACTTTCCACGCTTTGACTGTGGCATGAAAAGGCAGCAATTTTCAAGGGTTCTGTTCTTGTATGCAGTAGCTCTTCATTGCTGAAATTCCTTATCAAAAGTGGAGGATTGATAGCTTCCTTTCTCCAGTCAATCATCTCACAGTAGTCTTTGGAATCGAAATTTAGAGATTTAGGAAGCTCAAAATTTCGTGTGCCACTGAAACGTGTCCGACTGGGAAGTATCTTCTGAAGAGCATCTTCTCTGACATGTTGTCTGCTATCAGTAAACATTGACGGTAGGATAGCTTCGGGATTGGCAAAATAGGCATTATTACGGAACACCGGTTCCATAATAATGCGATGTTTTTCTTCCAATCCTCGCATCAAGACAATCAAATGAAAAAAATTCCGTGCTCCGTCAGTAGCTTTAGGATGGGATTTGATATGAAACCATCCAGGAGCATATGACGATGGTTACCAGTTCTTTCAGATTTTGTTCGGGATGCAAAGTCGATACATATAAACGAAGAATCCGGTTTGCTCGGGTAATCCAGCGAGCATGATGAATGGCACCTGGAGACCTGCGGGCTAGATTTTCAGATGCCCATCCAGATTGCACTGCTAGACACATATCATAGAGATACTTTTGATCACTGCTCAACTCTTTCACGACATTCGGTGGTATATCTTGGACGTTGCCCTGAACTGGTGAAAATGCCACTAAGTCTAAAATGGTTAAATCAATTTGGCTCCAATTGAACCTTTAAAGGTATTTGGCCCTGATGTTTTCCCGTCTATGGTTTCAAATATGTGTCTGAAGGGGAGTTCATTCATGTGTAAAAGACACACGAGCCACTGAACTGATCTATGCAAAAAAATTTCAATCAATTTTATGGTACCAGCAATTCTACCAGTATTAACAGCAGTACCGTCGCATAGCAGAGCATTGAGAGTGTCGATGCTCACTGAATCAATTAAGAACGTTATAATTTCATCAGCTATACACCGAGCATTTCCTGCGTCAGGGCAGAGATGGTCTACATAGATACCTCCAGAGTCTTTGATCAGCACAATGTTGTTCTTTCTCTTTTCCATGCTTGGTTAACGTATCATCCTTTCTTCCATCAAACCTTATACATTCAATATTCACATTTTCACATCTAGATCTAACTATTTTTCTTGCCTACACGAATTCTCTCTCTTTCTATTTTCTTCCTATCAAGCATGTTAGATTGATTGATTATTCCCATATCTTTCAATGCAGCATTAACAATAGCTGCTGTAGCTCTCGAACTCACACGGTAACGGTCTGCCACCAATGGTAATTCATTGTATGAATACCTATTTTGATCATTTTCAATCAATTCCACATTGGGCACGAATTCTAGCTCATTGTCACTGTCTTCTATATCTTCGCTAAAGTCATCTACTGAAGAAGATGGTACAACTTCCATAGCCTCTGCCATTTCCATTTGTGACCTTTGTTGTCTCTCTTGTTCTTCTCTTGCTCTTGAGAGGGATCGTCTCTGGACAGCGGCAGCTTCACGATCAAATGGCCCTAATTGATTTATTCTTTGCTTTTGGCCAACAAATGACTCCCACTCTACCATTGGGATTTTTACCTCGCATCAACAAAACGGCCTTTCTATTCCTTTATCATAACATTTGCAAGTACAAATGTCAAGCATTTCATCATATGAAGCAAGTTTTTCAGCAAAATTTTAATTCTTTGACGTAGAGGAACCTTGTTCAAGGAGAGCTGATCTGATTAATCTTTCCACTGCAGAAGAAATAGATCTTTCTTGAATGACAGGGAAAGAGAACATGGCCCAAATATCTTGAAGATCTTTGGTAACTATATTGTAGCAATCGTTCGCAGTTGCTGATCCCCTTGACTTGATTTTTTCTCTTTTGAATGAAGAAATAGTGTCTGACGTCTGCCTTTGTAGGAATCATTGATCGGCGGAATTCAGTGGCAAAACCAAAAGCTGCATTCGAAGATTTGTTTCTGGTTTACATTTTTACAACCTTTCTAAAAAATTAAAAATCCAGCTTTTATAGAATCATGCATGGATCATAAGTAAATCTAAAGAGCATAAATTCTTATAATTCCTGTAAAAAATATGATAATTAGAACATGAAATTTATTGGTATTGAATTTGAAATTCAACACAGCTCAGTAAATTGATTACACATAAACGATGTTTATGTGTAATCAATTTTCTGATAAAGCAAATATTTTGAAAAAATACGAGTGGTGAAAATTTTGAGAAATCCAAATTTTTGAGGTAATTGCCTGAAAATTGCACACGATATATATTATGCAATTTCAGGGGGGGGGGGGCATCTCTATGAGAAGATGCTCTAAATGGTCTCCATTTTCATTTATGAGACTATTTTCATTTTTGGGTGGAGCCAAAAATAGGAGGGAATATGCTAGTAGTACGGGGGGGGAGCATAAACTTTCTTTTGGAGTATGTTGTCAGGACCCCAATTCATAAGCCCCACATAGTGCCCGATCTGCCCCAGAAATTCGAACCGGCCTAATGCACAATCACGAACACAGTTTGGTAGACCAGCCATGAGTGGATCCTAGGGATTTTTTCTGAAACATTATATAAATAAATAAATATGTATATATAAAAAATATGTATATATAAAAAAAAAATATATATATATATATATATATATATTATATATAATATATATATATATATATATATATATACACTGTATATATTTATTATGCAAAATTATTATGCAAAATGCATACACAAGTGGATACTGCAAGTTTGATAAGAAATGCATGTTCCACCATCTTACGGTCTGCAACACTTATGAAAGATATGGGAGTTGCAAATATGAAAAAAAATGCCGATACCACCACCTTCAAAGGAACGCAACGAGGGAACAGAAAAAACGAACATCAAAGAAGAGTGGCAATTTTTTAGACGCAGCCAACACATTTCAGCTGCTAAATACTCTCAAGCAATTACAAAACCAGCTGACAAATATAAATATAGAAATCCGAGAGCCGGACAGAAGGTACGACCAAAGGCACTTCATGCGTCATCGGGACAACAGGTACCGACAAAGAGGTAAATTCTCGGATGACCACAAGGCAACGAAACCGGAACCTCCATTGGAAAACGAATCGGAACCACCTGTATGCGAAAAAGAAAGAGAAAAAATAAAAATAATCCTAGCCAACATACAGGGCCTCAAATCAAACCACTCCACAAACAAAGTTTTATACCTGAAAGGACTCATGCAAGAAGCCGGAGCAGACTTTACATGCCTCACGGAAACTCATCTAAAGGACTGCCAGGCGAACTGTGAAAATTGAGAGTCCTGTATTGACAAAAAAGAAATACAAATTGACAAATATAACATACTTCGAGCCGACAGAACAGTGAGACGTAAAGGAGGATGTGTGTACACACGAAAGGCACATAGCAGAAATGGCTATAAGTACCTCAAACAACTACGTAGAATGTGTGGCAGCAAAAATTGAAAATTAAATATGGTACTAATTGTAATGTACAGACCCCCAACACGCCAACCTCAAAATTTTCAGATTCCATTACAAAGGTAAGAAACTTGGTAAAAGATCTACACTCTCCAACCCCAAATATTTTTCTCTGTGGTGATTTTAATTTCCCATTCATGAAATATAAAAGGATAGGAAAAAATATATGTATACACCAGGACAAGGGGGGCACACGAGAAGACCAGGAGCAGGTAAAAATGCTACTAGCTTTAGCTGATGAATTTATGTTAACGCAAGAAATAACAGAAAACACAAGAAAAAACAACTGCCTAGATTTGGTATTCACAAACAACAGTAATCTAATTGATAATGTGGAAATATCCCCAACTAGGATATCAGACCACAACATCATTGAAATAACAACTAATATAAAGGCAACAGGAAAGGAAAGAACACGCACAACAGAAAGAAGCAAATTCGAAATTTTTAATTTTCACTCCAAAGCTATAAACTGGGAAGATGTGACATCCAGCATGGAAGTAATAGATTGGAAAACCATTTTCGAGGCCAAGACAACGGAAGAGATGCTAATGACGTTAGAGGAGACGTTAGAAATTGTGGAAAAACATGTCCCAAAGATACAACAAAGAGGAAAGAGAAGCAGGTTCGAAAGACAAAAGAGGGCATTGTTCCGAAAGAGAAAAAGAGTGACTGCAAAATTAAGTAATTGTAAAGATAACAACATCAGAAAAATATTAAATGATAAACTGCAAAGTATCGATGTCGTCATACAGGAACTAATCGAGAAGCATACAGAAAAAGAAGATGATGACGCTATAGAAGCGATAAAGGCTGACTCAAAGTACTTCTATAATTTCGCAAAAAGAAAGTCGAAAAACTATGCGACTATCGGGCCTTTAAAAAATGAGAACAGTGATTTATCTGATGATCTAACAGAAGTATCTGAAATATTAAAAGCTCAGTATGAATCATCTTTCAGTATCCCAAAAACTGACAAACTGATATGCGATAGAAACGCGTTCTTTGAAGAAGAACCACAAGGGGAAAGTATAACGGATTTCGACTTTACGACGGAGGATATTGCACAAGTCATAGGGAAACTAAAAACACACACAGCGACAGGACCAGATAAATGGAATGCCACACTGATCAAAAACTGCAAGAATGCAATCGCTGAGCCCCTATACTGGATATGGAGACGATCATTAAACACGGGAGAAATACCGGGCATCCTGAAGAGCGCGAACATAGTCCCAATATATAAAGGAGGAGATCGATCCGAGGCCAAAAACTATAGGCCAGTGTCGCTTACATCTCATCTCACCAAAATATTTGAAAGAATTGTTAGACAGAAAATCTATGACTTTTTGGAAACTCAGAAAAAATTCAATGATAACCAACACGGGTTTCGGTCAGGCAGATCATGCCTGTCACAACTAATGGAACACTGCAACAACATTATTGATTCACTTGAAAGTAATGAAAACTATGATGTACTATACACAGACTTTGCTAAAGCGTTCGACAAGTGTGACCATGGAATCATAATACATAAACTGAAATATATGGGAATAACAGGAAAAGTAGGGAAATGGATATATAATTTCCTTAGTGAGCGGAGGCAAGTCGTTACAGTACAAGGAGTATCTTCATCAGAATCAGAGGTCCTCAGCTCAGTACCACAAGGAACGGTATTAGCTCCACTACTCTTCATAATCATGCTAACTGACATAGATGAGGACGTTACCAGAGACAGCACAGTAACATCCTATGCGGATGACACAAAGATCAGTAGAAAAATACGAAAACCAGAAGACATAGGATCTCTACAAACCGACATAAACAAAATTTACAAGTGGACTGACGACAACAATATGAAGTTTAACACCGAGAAATTTCAGCTATTACGGTACGGAAAAAGAGAAGACCTAAAGTCCATGGAATATTATACCCCAAATGGACGAAGTCCAGAGAAATTCCAGAGCAAAAGATTTAGGGGTTGTAATGACAGATGATGCGAAATTTGAAACACAAAATAAGATAGCAGTAAACAGAGCAAAGAGAATAACGGGTCAGATATTGAGAACTTTTAAACGAAGGGATAGGAATGTAATGATCCCTCTACTGAAAACCCTGATAATACCCAAACTGGAATACTGCTCGGTCCTAACATCCACATATAAAAAAGAAGACATTAGACAACTGGAGGGGATTCAAAGAAGTTTCACAGCCAAGATCAATGGGTGCAAAGAACTAAATTACTGGGAAAGGTTACAAGAACTAGACCTATATTCACTGGAAAGGAGGAGAGAGAGATACACCATTATTTACACTTGGAAAATAATGGAGAAACTAGTCCCCAATCTTACTCTGAATCCCATAACTCCCCAAACAACGGCGGAAGGTAGAAACGGTAGACTGTGTCGTGTTCCCAAATTGAAGGCGAGACAGGGAACATCCTTAACCCTGAAAGAAAATAGTTTTGTAGTGAGAGGACCAAAACTATTTAATCAGTTGCCCAAAGACCTAAGAAACACGAAGGGAGTTGCAGTGGAAATCTTCAAAAGAAGACTTGACGCCTGGCTCAGAACAATCCCCGATGAGCCGGGCGTACCTGGCTATGAGAGGTGGAGAGCGCAAGAATCCAACTCACTACTTCACCAGGCCAACTCGAGAGGGGCGACACGCTTGACCTTCGCGAAATGAGAAATCATCACGTGGAACCTTTGTAAGGTAAGGTTATGTACAGGGTGGCCGAGAATTATCTGTACAATTTTTGGCTGTTATTAAAAGTCAACCATGAAGTGTAGAAATTCCAGTGTTGTCCCATTTTACAGAGAATCTCATTAAGTTTTTTCTGATACCAAGTTTTGACAAGTTTTTTAGAAATTCCAGTGTGTCCGAAAATTATCTGTACAATTTCATCTTTTAATAAAATTTCTTGATAATACACGTAAAATTCTTAAACAAGATTATTTAGAATCTGTATTTTCAAAAGTTTCTTTTATTAAAGTAACGTTGTTACAAGCATTCGATATGTGCACCATCAGTGATTCGCAAAACATCCAATCGATACTCCAAATGTTGCCATGTACGCTGCAGCATATCCACATCAATTCGCTCAATAGCAGCTGTGATTCTTGCTTTTAAATCATCAATGTCTGTCACTCGCGTATTGTACACAAGATCTTTGACGAATCCCCAAAGAAAGAAATCACAGGGTGTGATGTCGGGAGATCTAGCCGGCCAATGAATTGCACCTCCACGGCCAATCCACCTGTTTGGGAATGTCTCATTCAGGGACTTACGGACGATCAAGGCCCAATGTGGCGGTGCGCCATCTTGCTGAAAAATGATGCGTGGATGCAGTGCTTCCAATTGCGGATAGACAAAGTGTTGCAACATGTCCAGGTAGGTATTGGAGGTCACTGTTGATTCACCGAAGAAAAATGGTCCAATCACGCGATCATGTAACAGGCCACACCACACATTAACTTTAGGACTGTCTCTGATGTGCTCTTCTATGCAATGTGGATTTTGTGACCCCCATATGCGCACATTTTGTTTGTTTACCTTGCCTGAAACATGAAAAGTTGCCTCGTCCGAAAACATGATTCTTGCCAAGAACGCATTGTCCTGGTCGACTCTGTCAAGCAGTCATTGCAAATTCCTTACGGGAGACCTTATCTTCTTGCGTAATCTGTTGCAAGATTTGCAACTTGTAAGGATGCAACTTCAAACGTTTACGCAAGACATCATGCACTGTCGAACGAGGTATCTGTAACTCTCGTGATGCAATTCTTGTCGACTTGCGTGGACTGTGAACAAAAGCCTCTCGAATGCGCTCGACATTTTCAAAAGACGTTCGAGGCCGCCCTGCTCCTTTCTTATGCTCTACACTTCCAGTTTCCTTAAACCTCTTATACCAAGCTCGTATGGTTACTCTTGATGGAGGGTTTCTGTTGTAATTAGTTCTAAACCTTCGTTGAACTTGTGTATCTGATTTTGTTTCGATAAACCATTCAACACACTGTGCTTTCTCCTGTGGATTCATTAAGGATGAGGGGTGTGTATGAATATCTGAAAAAGAAAAACTTGTCAAAACTTGTTATCAGAAAAAACTTAATGAGTTTCTCTGTAAAATGGGACAACACTGGAATTTCTGCACTTCATGGTTGACTTTTAATAACAGCCAAAAATTGTACAGATAATTCTCGGACACCCTGTACTATATATATATATGTAGCGTATCGACAAGAAATAGACCAACAAATCGACAGACATACTTTCTTTCCACGCTACCATAAAACAGTTTGGAACACACGTGGGCAAGAATCAAACAATGGAGCGTCTATTTTTCCCCAATGGGAGCGAACGAAAACCGTTAACAACTAAAAGACGCGTGGACAAAGCGTCTTAAGAATGAAGTCTACGTCACAGGCCTACGGTATAAAAGGAGCTTCCACTTTATACTCACCCTCACTCACTCTCACTCACCCGTACGCTCACCATCGAACGTCCACCAACCGCTTTCCGGCCCCCTGGCCGCGGGGCCGTGGCCGCTACTTTCTTCAGGGCCTACAATTTGTCTTCACGTAAGATCTAAAGACCACCTGCAGAAGCAATCCAACGAGGCCCAACCGGAATCACTTCGGGCCTGCGGTTTGCCGGGTCGGCCTTCAAGTTTCTCTACATTCCTCGAGATTATTCAGCACCACAGGCTGATCATAAGGCCAGCCTGCACCTCGAGAAGTAACATCACCTCAGGTCTCCACGAAGCCTACATCCATCATCTCAAGAGGCTTAACGAACAACGACAACTAGAATCTGCGTAATAGGTTTCGTCTTCAGCCCGCCTTCAAGTTTTTACATCGCCCTAAGCTAAGTACATCATATTCGTAAGTACTCTTGAAACCAACATTAGCCTACCGCCGAACGGTAGGCTATACTCCCAAAGTGTGTAATCACGCGTCCATTGACTCCCGTTAATAACGCAGTAGGCCTATCATCCAATTCAAGTGTCATTTCAATACCGTTAGTTCGCGTATCATCCGTCATTATGTTCAAGTCATATTTGTGTGTTAAATATTCTCTTGACGTAATCATTTAACATCACATGATGCTCTTATATAAATGATACTGTGCAAGCATTTCAATCCATTATTATTAGGCCACATCAATTATTCTATGTGCATCCATGCAATCATTTAGCCTACTTAATCAGTGTCAAGTATTCCATTCAATGTACCAAACGCACGTGCATTCTTTATATCATTAACTAGGCCTATTCAATGTTACATGTCGCATGCCATTTACATACCATCGATGAGTATTACATTATTTATTACGTGTCAGTTAAGCTATTAACATTTCATCTTATTAGCTAAGCCTATGCCATAAGCATAACGTAAAACTACCAATTAATTACTGTCAATTCTTTGTTATATCACAGTGAATAAAATAACGGATTTATTTTCATAATAAACTACAAAAGTAAGGTGTCTTTCATAACCTTAATATTAATTTGCTTGAGCGTAAATCAAGCTGGTGACCCTCGCTGCCATTTCGGTCACTTCCAATAGTATGGTGGATCTAATCAAATAACCATTCATGCCAATCGGTGATATTGTATTACAATATAAATAATTAACCCAGCCTATCATTATAAAGCAATCAGTCATTGCCTAAATCAATCGTTGCATACAATTAAATCATTATCACCTTAAACGGCCAAAACTAGCTCCACTATATATATATATATATATATATTATATATATATAATGAAGAAGGATCAACACAACGGCAAACATTTTCATTTATTTGTACATCAGACGTTTCGACAAATCTTTTGTCATCATCAGTGAGTTAAGTCTTAAAACCTTAAAACAAAATTGAAAAGTGAAAGTTACATCAATACAATATTAAGACCATTAAAATTAAAACCTTAAAGCAAAATGAAAATTGCATCAATACAAAATTAAAACATTTAAATTTCATCACTATAAAAACTAAAATTAAATTAAATTTCATCACTATAAAAACTAAAATTAAATTACCTCAATAGGTAAATACACAATGTTTACATCCACCTCCATACTTGGCAAAGTCTAAGAGAACACTAGGTGGTCAGAGGATTAGAAAGGTTATATCTGTGAAACACGGTTGGTTGTCAAAAGAGTCGTAATTTGTAGGATGAGCTATTATTATTAAGGGAGGGTTTGTTTCTATAGATGTACAAAGATTCTAAAATTCGGAGTTCTGTAAGGTTATTGGATCTAGTTAAAATTTCAAACTGAGTTTTGTGAAGGGGATGGTCGTTTTCATCACTGTGGTTTCTAATTGCGGATTGTGGAGGGCTACTGAGGGGACGGTTGGTACGGACTGACAAGCCCAAATGTTGAGAAAGGCGCACCTCCAGTTGGAGTTGAGTGCTGCCAATATACGCAGCCTTACAGCTGTCGCACGTGTATTTGTAAACAACATTGGGGCATACAGTTTTGGGGAATTCATCTTTGAACTTTAAAAAATTTGATAATTTAAGTGGGTTGACGAAGGCGAATCTAAAATTTATTTGGGGATAACTAGACTTGAGTAGTTTGGACAATTCACCTCGAATACGCAATGATAAATAACCATAAAAAGGTAATTTAATATATCTGGTTTCTTTTTGTACTGTAGTTACGGGGAGTTTAGTATCAAAAGTGTTATTTAAAAATTTCTTTAATTGGTTATCGAATAGATGAGAAGGGTAGTAATTGTTAATAAAGTACTGTTTTAAAAATTTAAATTCTTCGTTTAACGAAAAGTAATCCGAACAAATACGGTAACTTCTTGTTAATAATGTTACTATAGCACTAATCTTATATTTATAAAACATACAACTTAAATAATTGGTTCCCAAGCCAGTAAAAGTTTGTTTCCGAAATAGTGAAGTATGGAACTTATTATGGGCCCGTTTAACTAAAACATCCAGGAAAGGTAAACTATTATTTGTTTCATTTTCACACGTGTACTTAATATTACTATGTTGTTTATTAAGATAATCAAGAAAAAGTTTTACGTGTGAAGGATGGTTAAATATTAAGAAAGTGTCATCCACGTATCTTCTGTAATATATGGGTTTAAAACTACTAGGACAATTTTTTAACCAAATTTCTTCGTAATGGCAAAGAAATGCATTTGCTAGTGTTGGGCTTAGCGGGGAACCCATAGCTACCCCATCAATTTGGCTGTAAAGGTTGCTATTAAATAAGAAAAGATTATCAAAACACACTATTTCGAGAAGGTTTTTAAATTGAGTCTGAGTGAGGCCATTAATAAGAGTATTATCAGTAGTGAATAACTTATTTAGTATGATATTTAATGTTTCTTTTAACGGGACATTAGTAAATAATGATGAGACATCAAAACTGGCCATAGTAAGAGAATCGGCATGATTGATCTCTTTTATCTCTTTAGCAAATCAAACGAGTTGTTAATAG
This sequence comes from Bathynomus jamesi, assembly GCA_023014485.1. Classification (NCBI taxonomy): domain Eukaryota; kingdom Metazoa; phylum Arthropoda; class Malacostraca; order Isopoda; family Cirolanidae; genus Bathynomus; species Bathynomus jamesi. The sequence continues at coordinate 1,237,171 of JAJOZX010000661.1, read as the reverse complement.
AATAATCATTAAAGGTGAGTTTTGAAAGCAAGGGAACGAAGAATTTGGCTAAGTTATAATTGAATGTACCACATGCCGAAAGAATAGGTCTTAGTGGGAAATTTGGCTTGTGGACTTTAGGTAAACCATATAGAATTCCTGGATTAGAACCAGAAGCAAATAAAAAATTGTATGTATTGTCAGCAATAATATACTATTTTTTAATTTACGCAAACACCTATTAAGTTTATCTTCGAGTTTTAGTAATTTAGACAGAACATTCTCTTTTACCCTTTTAAATTTAGACGTATCCGACAAAATTGTCTCCATTCTATTTATGTAAACTGTTGAATCAATCAGCACTACTCCTTTACCCTTATCCGGTTTTGTAATGATGACAGAGTTATCCTTTTTCAAATTATTAAGAATTTTAAAATCTTGCTTATTAAAGAGGGGAGAAAACACCTTATGGGGTTTAAAATTATAAAAATTCTTAAAAGAGATGCTCTCCACTTGTTTTACCAAGTTATGAAACGAGAAATTTGGTCGGATCTCACAATTCTTAATATTCATGAGAAGATTTTCAAAGCCAGAGAAAAATTTATAAAAATTTAGTTTATAATGAGGTAGATCAAAATTTAAGCCTAACGACAATATTTCTTTCTCTCTAATACTTAAAACTTTATTAGAGAAATTACAAATAAAATTATCTGGATTATTAAAAAACGACTGAGTGATTCCCAATTTTTCCAATTTGGCAGCATGTATCCTTTTATGTCTGTTGACAGTTTTATCACAGCAAGTTTGAAATTTAGTAACTAAACAATGATAATCAATATAAGACACCCTAGATTTTAGACCAAACAGAGAATTTTTATATTTCAGCTTGAGAAAACTCACTGTTTTAGTTTTCGATTGAAGCTCCAAATTTAATAATTTATGTAGCCATGATTTATATAGTTTGGAGTTATGGAGGCGTTTATTATAAAGTTTAAATCGAAACGTCTGATGTACAAATAAATGAAAATGTTTGCCGTTGTGTTGATCCTTCTTTTCATCTGTAAGCTCCGGTTCCCTAAGGAGAAGTCAATAGCTTTGATATATATATATATATATATATATGGTGTCCGAGAATTATCTGTACAATTTTTGGCTGTTATTAAAAGTCAACCATGAAGTGTAGAAATTCCAGTGTTGTCCCATTTTACAGAGAATCTCATTAAGTTTTTTCTGATATCAAGTTTTGACAAGTTTTTTAGAAATTCCAGTGTGTCCGAACATTATCTGTACAATTTCATCTTTTAATAAAATTCTTGATAACACAAGTAAAATTCTTAAACAAGATTATTTAGAATCTGTATTTTCAAAAGTTCCTTTTATTAAAGTAACGTTGTTACAAACATTCGATATGTGCACCATTAGTGATTCACAAAACATCCAATCGATACTCCAAATGTTGCCATGTACGCTGCAGCATATCCACATCAATTCGCTCAATAGCAGCTGTGATTCTTGCTTTTAAATCATCAATGTCTGTCACCCGCGTACATTTCTAAAAAACTTGTCAAAACGTGGTATCAGAAAAAACTTAATGAGATTCTCTGTAAAATGGGACAACACTGGAATTTCTACACTTCATGGTTGACTTTTAATAACAGCCAAAAATTGTACAGATAATTCTCGGACACCCGGTATATATATATATATATATTATGAATAGAAACGACATAAGTGTTAAGGAACGTCTCTGCACACGAGGAGGAGAGATAACGAATAATGAAAAATGAGGCGAGCCGCCCGGGAATCGAACCCAGGGCCTTCCAATTGCCGGTCGGACGCTCTACCATTATGCTACGGACCTCACTCAATCACAAATCGAAATTCTCCCACATAGGGCAGAAACCAATACCCTGAGAGGGCACCCTCGCAAATCGTGAATATGCGCATATAACTGCAATGACCGCGCAGTATATAAATGAATAGAAACGACATAAGTGTTAAGGAACGTCTCTGCACACGAGGAGGAGAGATAACGAATAATGAAAAAATGAGGCGAACCGCCCGGGAATCGAACCAGGGCCTTCCAATTGCCGGTCGGACGCTCTACCATTATGCTACGGACCTCACTCAATCACAAATCGAAATTCTCCCACATAGGGCAGAAACCAATACCCTGAGAGGGCACCCTCGCAAATCGTGAATATGCGCATATAACTGCAATGACCGCGCAGTATATAAATGAATAGAAACGACATAAGTGTTAAGGAACGTCTCTGCACACGAGGAGGAGAGATAACGAATAATGAAAAATGAGGCGAACCGCCCGGGAATCGAACCCAGGGCCTTCCAATTGCCGGTCGGACGCTCTACCATTATGCTACGGACCTCACTCAATCACAAATCGAAATTCTCCCACATAGGGCAGAAACCAATACCCTGAGAGGGCACCCTCGCAAATCGTGAATATGCGCATATAACTGCAATGACCGCGCAGTATATAAATGAATAGAAACGACATAAGTGTTAAGGAACGTCTCTGCACACGAGGAGGAGAGATAACGAATAATGAAAAATGAGGCGAACCGCCCGGGAATCGAACCCAGGGCCTTCCAATTGCCGGTCGGACGCTCTACCATTATGCTACGGACCTCACTCAATCACAAATCGAAATTCTCCCACATAGGGCAGAAACCAATACCCTGAGAGGGCACCCTCGCAAATCGTGAATATGCGCATATAACTGCAATGACCGCGCAGTATATAAATGAATAGAAACGACATAAGTGTTAAGGAACGTTATATGCGCAGTTATATGCGCATATTCACGATTTGCGAGGGTGCCCTCTCAGGGTATTGGTTTCTGCCCTATGTGGGAGAATTTCGATTTGTGATTGAGTGAGGTCCGTAGCATAATGGTAGAGCGTCCGACCGGCAATTGGAAGGCCCTGGGTTCGATTCCCGGGCGGTTCGCCTCATTTTTCATTATTCGTTATCTCTCCTCCTCGTGTGCAGAGACGTTCCTTAACACTTATGTCGTTTCTATTCATTTATATACTGCGCGGTCATTGCAGTTATATGCGCATATTCACGATTTGCGAGGGTGCCCTCTCAGGGTATTGGTTTCTGCCCTATGTGGGAGAATTTCGATTTGTGATTGAGTGAGGTCCGTAGCATAATGGTAGAGCGTCCGACCGGCAATTGGAAGGCCCTGGGTTCGATTCCCGGGCGGTTCGCCTCATTTTTCATTATTCGTTTATCTCTCCTCCTCGTGTGCAGAGACGTTCCTTAACACTTATGTCGTTTCTATTCATTTATATACTGCGCGGTCATTGCAGTTATATGCGCATATTCACGATTTGCGAGGGTGCCCTCTCAGGGTATTGGTTTCTGCCCTATGTGGGAGAATTTCGATTTGTGATTGAGTGAGGTCCGTAGCATAATGGTAGAGCGTCCGACCGGCAATTGGAAGGCCCTGGGTTCGATTCCCGGGCGGTTCGCCTCATTTTTCATTATTCGTTATCTCTCCTCCTCGTGTGCAGAGACGTTCCTTAACACTTATGTCGTTTCTATTCATTTATATACTGCGCGGTCATTGCAGTTATATGCATATATTATATATACACACGGTGAACCAAAAGTAGGTGGACAGTAGGTTGAATACGGTTTGTGTTATATTATATTATAACTATGGTGTTCATTATAACTATGGTGTTTGTGTTATATTATATTAAATATTATAACTAAATTTATTTAAATTTTATTTTGTATTATAGTATACAAAAAAATTAAATATGTATTCTCAAAATAAACGTTATCATTTACTGTCCACCTACATTTGGTTCACCCTATATATATATATATATACACACAGTGTATATATATATATATATATACACAGTATATATATATATATATATATATATATATATATATAACGTAAAGAACGACGCTTGTATAGGAGATATTCCGCGCAAGACGAGAGAGAGAGAACGAAACAAATGAAAAAATGAGGTAACCACCCGGGAATCGAACCCGGGATCTTCCGATTGCCGGTCAGATGCGATACCATTACACCATGGGCCTCACTCTTCCGAATGCCGTAATTCTTCTACATACTCGCAGAAACCAATGCCCCAAGGGGGGCACCTCCCGCATGCCGTAACATTATATACATTCAACTGCAAAGAACACGCAGTATAAATAACGTAAAGAACGACGCTTGTACAGGAGATATTCCGCGCAAGACGAGAGAGAGAGAGAACGAAACAAATGAAAAAATGAGTATTACGTTATTTATACTGCGTGTTCTTTGCAGTTGAATGTATATAATGTTACGGCATGCGGGAGGTGCCCCCTTGGGGCATTGGTTTCTGCGAGTAAGCAGAAGAATTACGGCATTTGGAAGAGTGAGGCCAATGGTGTAATGGTATCGCATCTGACCGGCAATCGGAAGATCCCGGGTTCGATTCCCGGGTGGTTACCTCATTTTTTTCATTTGTTTCGTTCTCTCTCTCTCTCTCGTCTTGCGCGGAATATCTCCTATACAAGCGTCGTTCTTTACGTTATTTATACTGCGTGTTCTTTGCAGTTGAATGTATATAATGTTACGGCATGCGGGAGGTGCCCCCTTGGGGCATTAGTTTCTGCGAGTATGTAGAAGAATTACGGCATTCGGAAGAGTGAGGCCCATGGTGTAATGGTATCGCATCTGACCGGCAATCGGAAGATCCCGGGTTCGATTCCCGGGTGGTTACCTCATTTTTTCATTTGTTTCGCTCTCTCTCTCTCGTCTTGCGCGGAATATCTCCTATACAAGCGTCGTTCTTTACGTTATTTATACTGCGTGTTCTTTGCAGTTGAATGTATATAATGTTACGGCATGCGGGAGGTGCCCCCTTGGGGCATTGGTTTCTGCGAGTATGTAGAAGAATTACGGCATTTGGAAGAGTGAGGCCCATGGTGTAATGGTATCGCATCTGACCGGCAATCGGAAGATCCCGGGTTCGATTCCCGGGTGGTTACCTCATTTTTTAATGTTTCGTTCTCTCTCTCTCGTCTTGCGCGGAATATCTCCTATACAAGCGTCGTTCTTTACGTTATTTATACTGCGTGTTCTTTGCAGTTGAATGTGTATATATATATATATATATATATGTATATTATATATATATATATATATATATATATATATATATATATAAATGTTTCAGACCAACAAAGACCCTAGGATCCACTCATGGCTGTTCTACCTAACTGTTCGTAATTGTGTATGTCCTCCGTGGTGGCAGAGGGGACCTACAATTTTACGTGGGTTCCGAACCACAAGAACATAAGAAATTTATGTAACAACTGCCTGTACATTCGCAACTACCAATTTTTGCAAAACTAAATAATTATCAATTAAAAACTAATTAATTATCGATTTAAAACTAAAGATAGAATCTCTGGATCCAGAGGATCAAGTCATAATAGACTACTATCCACAAATATGCAGTGGTGGGCACGCGCAACGATTTTTGTAGCGCCGCAGCCGCAACCGCAACTCTGCTGAAATAGTTGCGCCGCACGGGCAAGCGCAACCCTTTTCAAAAAGTTGCGCCGCAAGCGCAACCGCAACGCGCAACTTTTGAAAAATAAATAAAATAATATTAAAATAAAAAGCCTTTTTACAAGTTAAACAAAATATATCTGATACAGAAAAAGGTAATATCAATATTTTATTACAATATATAATAAATGCAAAAAAATCACTACATAAGAGCCAGGTTCCCCTTCATGAACACCAGCATCTCAAAGTGTGGATCGGAGAGTCCAGCCCGTTTTGGCTTCAGAACATCCTTCCCCAAAGAGAACAGACGTTCTACACAGCCGCACTTGAGGGAATGGGTGTGTTATACTGCACAAAGAGGTCTGTCAGTTCCTTGCAAGTGAACACGTTCCTCGCGATATTTTTCTCCGGCCTCTGGTCCAGGAAACTGTTCACCAGCATTGTGCTCTCCTTCTTCTGTTTGCTGATTACTCCTGTGTCGTACAGCTGCTCGAGGAAGTCCCCTTTGTCTGCCGCTTCCGTATCACTGCTGCTGCTGCTGAACTCTTCATCCTTCCTGGCCCTGTCCACCAACGACACAACTTTGCTGGTGACCGTCCTCCTCAACTCCTCCGGGTCTCTTCCTGGCACCAGCTCTGGCCATCTTGACAGCTTAAACTGCGGGTTGAAGGCAGTAGCTAAGAGGCAGTCCATGTCTGTAAAGACATGGCCAAACCTGCCCATCAACCCCTCAGTCAAGGCCTCTGTCAAGGTTGGTTGGCGGCACATCATCTGCCTCTTGGTGGCAGCTTCGTGCAAGGATGCATGGCGTTTCTTGGCTTCTTTTGTCCCTTCCATACAGCAGTCCAAAAACTTCTGAAGGCAGTAGCCGTGCTTACTCTCCATATGCTTCCGGAGGCTGTATCTTGACTTCTTGTTGGCTGAGAAGACCTTCTTATTGGGCCTGCAGCGGACACACTCGTACAGGAAGTTGTTCGTGTGGCCCTGTGCCTGGGCCTGACCCTTGAACTCAAAAAAGTCGGCCAAGTAAGGCCAGGGGTTAACGGTAGGGGCCCCCGATCCTGAAGCGGAAACCTCACTGACACTTGCTTCAGTCTCAGGGGAACGGCTGTCAACATTCTCAGTCACTTCAACCTCTCTGTCCATGTCCTGGTCGGCAGAATCAGTGCTGTCGGCCACAGACACCACAAAACGACCCATAATACTAGTACTAGTACTAAAAAGTAAAAAGAAACGAAAACAACAGAAAGTCAGACAGTGATACTGGCGCATTGAGAATGTGACTGAATGTAAACAATTGAAGTGCAGTGTTGCCAGATAAAAATATTTAAGTTACATTCGCTTGGGTTATTTTTACAGAGAAGTAATATTAAATGTTGCGCGTTGCGCGCTAATCTTGAAACTGCATATATAAGTTGCGCCGCAAACAATTCCGCAACTCTCTGTAAAAATGTGCGGCGCAAGCGCAACCAAAAATGTTGCGCCGCAACTGCCCACCTTTGCAAATATGTTACTCTATATCTATTTATAACCGACATGCAAATATATCAGATCCAAAGAATCCAGTCATTTTCATTACGGTATCCATCAATACTAGTACCTTGCCCAACGAAAAATAAGTCACGGTCCATATCGATTGCGGACCAAGTCAAAATTTACAACCAATATACATTACAATATATATACTTAGGAGGAAAAGTGTAGGTGTGGCTGTAAAGACTGTACAGTAATGTAGAAATGTGTGTGTGTGCACCCATTTTGGGTCTCCCATTTCAAGGTGTTTGTGGGGCAAGTGAAGATCATGAGTTTTTCAATACCTCACAGTACTATGGGGGGCACCGCTCGGCAGAGGAATCTCTTTAAATGGGGTGTGTAAGGACAGAGTATCCCCTAACCCAAGATGCTGCCTCCCTATATCCCACAACACTTGTGTTGAGCTGTGGGATCTATCACCACAAAGCCTTAATTTTACCACCTTAAACTATACCCAATCTATCAACATATGCGTCTAATCGATTTTTAAACATGTTTATAGACGTGCTACTAATTACTTCTACCGACAAACTATTCCAGCTATTTACTATTCTATGCGTAAAAAAGTTTTTGGCAACTGCTGTCTCGAACCTTCTACTTGTCAACTTACACCCGTTATTTCTAGTCTTATTATATTGAGATATTTCGAAAAAGCTATCTCTATCTACGTTATCGAACCCATTCATAATTTTGAAAACCTGGATTAGATCACCCCTTAGCCTCCTAGTCTCGAGTGTTGTTAATTTTAACTCCTTAAGCCTATCCTCGTACGACTTTGACCTAAGCGACGGAATCATCTTAGTTGCTCGTCTTTGAACTCTTTCGATTTTGTCTATATCTTTGCGCATATGCGGATTCCAAAATTGGACCGTGTACTCCAAATGGGGTCTAACTAATGATTTATAAAGTGGAACTATAATATCGCGCGATTTGTACTCAAAATTTCGAGCTATAAAACCTAACACTTTGTTCGCCTTATTGACCGCTGCTGTACTTTGTTTCGCTACTTTTAAATCACCAGTGACTATAACTTAAATCTTTTTCCTGCTCTACGCTTGTTAAATCTTTCCCTGACATACTATACGCAAAATTACCGTTACGCGAACCTATATGCAAAATTTTGCACTTATCAACGTTAAATCTCATTTGCCATGTGACTGACCAATCAACGATTTTATTCAGATCTTCTTGGATTTTACCTCTATCTTCGTCATTAATCGCCCTACCACCCAGCTTCGTGTTATCCGCAAACTTTGAAACTGTACTGACTAGGCCGACATCTAAATCGTTAATATATATAAGAAAAAGCAAGGGGCCCAACACAGAACCCTGAGGAACGCCACTCGCTACATTAGCCCAACACGACTCCGCTCCATGAACGACCACACTCTGTTTCCTACCTCGAAACCACTCTTCTAGCGAATTTATTACTACACCCCTGATTCCATGAGCCTTAGTTTTTTCAATGAGTCTTTTGTGCGGCAGGGTGTCAAACGCTTTTTGAAAATCTAAATACACTACATCAACCGCCCGATGTCTATCGTAAACGTCAACCACGCTTTGGAAAAATTCTAAAAGATTAGTTAAGCATGATTTGTTTCGCCTAAAACCGTGCTGCGTATTTCTAACTAGTTTATGCACTTCTAAGTGTTCGACTATACGATCCCTAATTATTGATTCCAGTAGCTTACCTGCAACAGACGTTAAACTGATTGGCCTATAATTTCCCGCCGCACCTTTATCGCCTTTCTTAAAGATAGGTGTTACGTTTGCTAACTTGAAATTATCTGGTACGGACCCCTCAGAAATAGACGCATTAAAAATCTTTGTTAGCGGCACAACAATGCTATCTTTTAATTATTTTAGTTGTATGGGATATATGGAATCCGGCCCCGGTGATTTACGCGTTTTCATTTTATCAATATAGCGCATTACTTCCCCTTCACTAACCACGATATTATCCAAAATATTACCATTATCAAAAGGTATTATGTCTATGACCGTAGGGATATTCGTTACATCTTCTGTAGTAAAAACTGACGTAAAAAATTCGTTTAGCAAGGTAGCCATTTCCTTGTTTTCAGAAACTAGATCTCCGTTTACATTTTTCAAAGGCCCCAAGACACTTTTTACTGGATTTCTATTATTGACGTATTGAAAGAATCGCTTGGGGTTTTCTTTACCGTCACGAGCTACGGAGATTTCAAATTCGCGTTTGGACTTTTTTATTACACTTTTAGCTTCACGCCTTAGAGATATGTAGTTGTTTCGTAACAACAGATTACACTGGTATGCATCAATTTTGCTGTCAAGGGTTTTGTAAGCGATTCTTATAGAGTTTTTCCTGCTGATTTCGAATCTGCAATCCGTTTTTCTCAATCAGCTCAGGTTATCCGGCTATGGCCTCATAAGTAAAATAGAATTTTTCGTGATTTTGTCAAAGCGGAATTGGAACAGTAACATCTATCATCACTTGTTTCACTTGTATGATATCTTTTTTTACTTTTCAGGCATATAGATAAAATATTTCATAATGAATAGAGCGTGTAAAAATGATCCCAATAGATTCTGCTACATATGTGGGACGGTTACCATGCCAAATAACCAGTCCCAAATCACTAAATTTGTGAAGACAATGTATAGAGCATACTTTGGAATTAAGCTAGGGGACCAGGACAAAAATTTCGCCCCTCATATGTGCTGCAAGACATGCATTGAAAATTTGAGAAGATGGAGCAAAGGCAGAGCGAAATCTTTGCCTTTTGGAATTCCCATGATTTGGAGAGAAGGAAAGGATCACGTGACAGATTGCTATTTCTGCATGACAAACCTCCAAGGTGGGCTTATAAATTTATTTTTCTTAAATATTTTGAAATCCTCGTATGAAACTTGACATAATATTCACCATATATAGCATAATATTCACCATAATGGTAATCATACATTTACATATACATATTGTTATAGAAAATACATTTACACATACATATTGTTATACAAGTTACATTTACATATACAATGATTGTATATTTTCTTTCTTTTTCATTCATATTGTCCCCGAAGGGACAATATGAATGAAAAAGAAAGAAAATATACAGACTCCATCGACCTATTTCATATCTTACAGACCGCAGCCTTCCCTCACGAGCCGCCACTGTCTGAATGCTTCTTCTATTTCATATGCAAGTTTTATATCCATGTTTCTGTTTCTATTTTCAGGAGTTAACAAGAAGAATAAACACATTGTTGTATACCCTGACATTCCTTCTGCTATGAGACCTGTACCCCATGGTCCTGGAATTCCAATACCCGACCCACCTCAAACCCTGGACTTCGATGATTCTGATGATGAATCAATGACCAGTCCCAGTCGTATTTACCTCAAAATACCGCTTCAAATGAGCCGAGGTCTCTCAACCAGGCCAAACTTAATGATCTTACGAGGGATTTAGGACTTTCTAAATTAGCTGCCGAGATCTTGGGCTCACGACTTCGAGAGGACAACTTGCTGGCTCCGGGAACAACATTCTCCTGGTATAGGAAACGAGAGGAAGAATTCAGCAAGTTTTTTGTAGTGCACGAAAATACCTCTTCCTTAGTGTACTGCTGCAATGTTGAGCGGCTAATCGAATCCTTGGGCCTGCCATATAACGCATCAGAATGGAGGCTATTTATAGACTCGTCTAAACGAAGTTTGAAAGCAGTACTTCTCAACATTGGGAATAGGGTTGCATCAGTCCCTGTAGCACATTCCGTACAACTTACTGTGAGCTACGATAACATGAAAATTTTACTGGATGCTCTCGTATACGACCAACATAACTGGAGGATCTGTGGAGATTTGAAGGTAATACTAATATCATAAGTAAACTATTGCTATTGACTATGTTGTTTTTTCCAAAGGTTATTTGAGAGCGTATAAGAACACTTAACTTCCCCACAGAAGTGATACAGTCCAATGCATAGATTTTTTTATCTGATAGAACAAATTCTCTAAATTCTTTAAATATTTTCATTTTTTTTCAGATTGTGGCATTTGTATTGGGAATGCAAGGGGGATACACGAAATACCCATGTTTCCTCTGCAAATGGGATAGCCGAGCGGATGAGAAGCACTATGCACAGCGTGAATGGGCATCCAGAGAGAATTTTGAACCTGGGTCGCATAATGTCGTTTCAGTGCCCCTTGTACCACCAACAAAAATTTTGCTCCCACCACTTCATATTAAGCTGGGCTTGATGAAAAATTTCATCAAATCAATGAATAAGGAGGGTTCAGCATTCCGATATCTCGAGAGTAAATTTCCTCATATATCTGATGCTAAACTAAATGCTGGGGTTTTTGATGGTCCTCAAATTCGAACTTTGATCAAGGATACTCAGTTCGAAAACGCAATGACTGCAACTGAGAAGAATGCCTGGCAGGCATTCAAATCAGTTGTCACTGATTTTCTTGGCAAGCGTAGAAGTCCAGAATACGAGTCCGTTGTCGAAAACTTGATGGAAGCTTTCAAAGCTCATGGGTCGCGCATGTCCATAAAAATGCACTTTTTGTGGTCCCACTTGGACTATTTTCCTGAAAATTGTGGGGATTATAGTGAGGAACAGGGTGAACGATTTCACCAAGATATCAAAATAATGGAAGAGAGGTACCAGGGAAACTGGGATATCAATATGCTGGCGGACTATTGCTGGTGTTTGAAGCGATACGTTCTCGAAGAAAAACAGACGGAAAGCCAAAAAAAACTTCATTTCTTCCTGAATAAACTTTTTTCCATATTCATTGTATGAATAAAAGTATTTATTCACACAATGTTTTCATTTTTCACGAGTGTTCTTATAATATTACTCGTATCTACAGTGTTTAAGCTAAAAAAATCAATAAATTTGGGGATAAAATTGGACTTATAATAAATGGCCAATAGAGAAAAAACCTGACCTGATTGAGGAAAACCAATGTCATTTTCGAATTCAGCATGGTCGAATTATATAATATGAGTTGAAAAAACCCTCACAGCAGACAAAAAAATTTCATATGCATACCAGTGTTATCTTTATCGCACTTATATAGCCTATAAGCCCTATCTCTACTCATTATAATGTCTCCTACTCTAGAAGTAAACCACAAGGGCTTGTTGTTTACTTTCGCACGCTTAATTATATATATATATCGTAAAGAACGACGCTTCTATAGGAGAACATCCCGCGCAAGATGAGAAGAGAAAACGAACAAATGAAAAAATGAGGTAACCACCCGGGAATCGAACCTGGGATCTTCCGATTGCCGGTCAGATGAGATAACCACTACGCCATGGTCCTCAGTCGATCAGAAGTCGTAATTCCTCTACATACGCGCAGAAACCAATGCCCCGAGGGTAACCTCCCGCATGCCGTATCTATATATATACATTTCAACTGCAAAGAACACGCAGTATAAATAACGTAAAGAACGACGCTTGCTTGCGCGGAATGTTCTCCTATACAAGCGTCGTTCTTTACGTTATTTATACTGCGTGTTCTTTGCAGCTGAAATGTATATATAGATACGGCATGCGGGAGATGCCCCCTCGGGGCATTGGTTTCTGCGCGTATGTAGAGGAATTACGACTTCTGATCGACTGAGGACCATGGTGTAGTGGTTATCATATCTGACCGGCAATCGGAAGATCCCGGGTTCGATTCCCGGGTGGTTACCTCATTTTTTCACTTGTTCGTTCTCTCTTCTCATCTTACGCGGAATGTTCTCCTATACAAGCGTCGTTCTTTACGTTATTTATACTGCGTGTTCTTTGCAGTTGATATATATATATATATATATATATATACTATATATATATATATATATATATATATATATATATATATATATATATATATATTATATATATATATATATATATATATATATATATATATATATGGGATGAATTTCACAATAAAACACGTGAAATGAATAAATGCTGCAAATCCACAAGGAAAAAGAAAAACGATTCCAAGGTCTTTCGTGTATTCAAAGCTACACCTCGTCAGGGAATGAAGATAAAAGCGAGAAGCCCATAAATATATACAACGTACAGGAAAACCAAAACAATTAGCACATACTTAACAAGGGTTAATGAGAGGCAAAAGAAATTTTAACATGATGTCGTCAATGTTATACGTCCCCGCACTGTTATTGAAAGTGTTTTTAAAATGAATAAATGCACATTCTAGAATATTTCTTTCTATTATATCTCTGTTTTTAACAAGCGCTTTAGAACTATCCCACTTGATGCTATGGTTACATCTATACATATGGTTAAATAAAGCATTGGAAGTATTAGCTGTTCTACACGCATATTTATGCTGTTTTACCCTAATATCTAACGTTTTACCGGTTTGGCCTAATTTACTGAGTTACATTGTGTACATCCAATCGAATACACACAGCCAACAACATTATCAGGGCTATTCTTTATTAGGCGTGATTTAACAGTATTATTATACTTAAAGATTACATTAATGCCAATTGCTTTAAGTACAGTTGGAAGGTATTGAAAATTAACATGGTAAGGTAGGCTAAGGATATTTTTACGCTGAAATTCCTTTACAATTACATTATTATAATACCTATTCTTGGCTTTCTTAAGACAGTTATCTAAAAATGAAGTAGGATAACATAATTTAGTACCAATATTCATGATATTGCATAACTCGGAATCTAAAAATTCAGGACTGACGCGTGGAGAAGTACACTTTTGGATGATATTTACAACAACTTACGTAGAAGATGCAGAACTCAGAATAGGAAATTAAACAATAGACTGGAGGATTTAATTCGTAATAGTTACTGGACTAAAAAAAGTGATTTTAGTAATATTGTTAACTTATCGTCCCAAGAGCTAGACTTCAATACGAAATGTGCGTTAGGCTTTGGGTTAGGTTTCTCAGTCCCAAAAAAGCCCAGCAGTTTACTGATTGCTAAGTCTTTTATTAATTTTGAAAAACATAGTAATATTTCCGAAAGTGAGGTGACTTTAGCCAAAGGTTGTGTGTATAGTGCTTTTAATACGAGGTTTGAATCGAATTATCCTTTGAGGTTTGAAAAAGCCCTAAAAACACTGAAAAATAATGATTCATTACATATTACTAAAGCCGACAAATCCAATTCGATCGTCATCATGGACAAAAACAGTTATGTTGAAAAGATGAATACGTTATTAAGTGATCGTGACACGTACAAACCTCTAAATAGAGACCCATTGGAGTGTTAATAAAATGTTTAACAGAAAATTAAGAGAAATATTAAAAAATAACTATAATGGGCTTTCACAGCAGTTTCTTAGTATCAATCCGTCACTACCATATCTGTACGGCTTAGTAAAAACACACAAAGTTAATAATCCCATGAGGCCTATTGTTAGCTCAGTGGGCTCCGTAACCTATAAGCTATCAAAATGGTTAGTTAGTTTATTAACGCCGTTAGTTGGCTCTATTTCTGAGTCACATATTGTAAATAGCATGGATCTTATTGACAAACTGAAATTCCCTAATGACCCTAATTTCAAATTGGTAATTCACAAAAGTCCCTGTTGATGACCTACTTGATTTTTTAAAAGATAAGATCTCTGAATATTCTTTCCCTGTTCAACACAACACTCTTATTGAGTTAATTAAGCTTTGTGTCAAAGATTGTAAATTTCAGTTTGAAAATAAGTTTTATGCTATGTCGTTTGGATTGGCTATGGGAAATCCCCTTTCACCTGTACTAGCTAATTTATATATGGAATTTTTTGAAAGTAGAATTTTGCCTACGATTGTTAATTTTAACCTGGTTTGGTACAGGTATATAGATGATATTTTATGCCTTTGGCCTAATAATTTGGATGTGGACTTATTTCTTGGTAGGCTCAACAATTTAGTCCCATCTATTAAGTTTACAGTTGAAAAAGAAATGATGGAAGCCTATCTTTTCTTGATCTAAAAATTTGGAGATGCTCTAATCAGTTCAAATATGAAGTCTACCGTAAGCCTACTAATAATAACTCTTATGTGCATTTTTATTCTGACCATCATCCTTCGATTAAATCCTCTATTTTCTCTGCTATGTTTCTTCGAGCATTGAGAGTTGTCAGTCCTGAATTTTTAGATTCCGAGTTATGCAATATCATGAATATTGGTACTAAATTATGTTATCCTACTTCATTTTTAGATAACTGTCTTAAGAAAGCCAAGAATAGGTATTATAATAATGTAATTGTAAAGGAATTTCAGCGTAAAAATATCCTTAGCCTACCTTACCATGTTAATTTTCAATACCTTCCAACTGTACTTAAAGCAATTGGCATTAATGTAATCTTTAAGTATAATAATACTGTTAAATCACGCCTAATAAAGAATAGCCCTGATAATGTTGTTGGCTGTGTGTATTCGACTGGATGTACACAATGTAACTCAGTATATATAGGCCAAACCGGTAAAACGTTAGATATTAGGGTAAAACAGCTAATACTTCCAATGCTTTATTTAACCATATGTATAGATGTAACCATAGCATCAAGTGGGATAGTTCTAAAGCGCTTGTTAAAAACAGATATATAATAGAAAGAAATATTCTAGAATGTGCATTTATTCATTTTAAAAACACTTTCAATAACAGTGCGGGGACGTATAACATTGACGACATCATGTTAAAATTTCTTTTGCCTCTCATTAACCCTTGTTAAGTATGTGCTAATTGTTTTGGTTTTCCTGTACGTTGTATATATTTATGGGCTTCTCGCCTTTTATCTTCATTCCCTGACGAGGTGTAGCTTTGAATACACGAAAGACCTTGGAATCGTTTTTTTTTTTCCTTGTGGATTTGCAGCATATATATTATATATATATATATATATATATATGCTGCAAACCCACAAGGAAAAAGAAAAACGATTCAAGGCCTTTCGTGTATTCAAAGCTACACCTCGTCATTCCCTGACGAGGTGTAGCTTTGAATACACGAAAGGCCTTGGAATCGTTTTCTTTTTCCTTGTGGGTTTGCAGCATTCATTCATTTCACGTGTTTTATTGTGAAATTCATCCCATAATAATATATATATGAATAGAAACGACATAAGTATTAAGGAACGTTTCTGCACACGAGGAGGAGAGATAACGAAATAATGAAAAATGAGGCGAACCGCCTGGAATCGAACCCAGGGCCTTCCAATTGCCGGTCGGACGCTCTACCATTATGCTACGGACCTCACTCAATCACAAATCGAAATTCTCCCAAATAGGGCAGAAATTGGGTTTCTGCCCTATTTGGGAGAATTTCGATTTGTGATTGAGTGAGGTCCGTAGCATAATGGTAGAGCGTCCGACCGGCAATTGAAGGCCCTGGGTTCGATTCCCAGGCGGTTGCCTCATTTTTCATTATTTCGTTATCTCTCCTCCTCGTGTGCAGAAACGTTCCTTAATACTTATGTCGTTTCTATTCATTTATATACTGCGCGGTCATTGCAGTTATTTGCATATATATATATATATATATATATATTATATATATATATACGCACGGTGTATATATATATATATATATATATATATATATATATATATATATATATATATATATATATAAGCACACCGGACAAAAAATTAGTCACCCTAATAGCACCGATAGTAGGAAGTTCAGTCACACAGAGGGCGCTGATGTAGCATTGGTAAGTGACAAGTAGCGGTGACGTAGCACAGAGGATCAGATCTTTTCGTGAGGTGTGAAGAACAAAGTGTGTGTTGGATATAGTCTGCAAAATGGGTCGTGAGGCAGACGTTACTCAGTGGCAAAAAGGAGCCATCGTGTTTGGCAGAGCCCACGGACACAAAATGCCTGAAGTAGCCCAATTTGTTGGTGTGTCAACGCGTACTGTCCAGCGAGTTTACAAAGAGTGGTGTTAGTTCGCAATCAACTGACAATCGACGGGCGTAACTGTGGCCGGAAAACAATTCTCGACAATAGGGGCCGCCGCCATGTTTCTCGTCTAGTAACTGCAAATCGTTTTCAAACCAGAGAACAATTGCTCCAAGAAACCAATGAGGTTCTCCAGCGACCAATTTCCGAACGGACATTGCGACGAGAACTGCATGCGATGGACATCTGAGCAGGGTACCACGGAAGAGGCCGCTGTTAACAGCAAGTCACAAATTGGCACGTTATAAATGGGCTCAGAGGCACAAAAACTGGACTGCGGCAGATTGGAAACGTGTAATTTGGTCCGATGAGTCCCGTTTTGTTTGTTCTCCAATGATGGGAGGCGACGAGTATATCGCAGGTCCAATGAAGCCTTTAATCCTGAATGCGTCGAAGGTGTTGTTCAGGCTGGAAACAGAAAGTGAAGCGCAGGAATAGACACCCACGACTCTGGCGGAACTCGGGACCGGCTGATGAACGAGTGGCAGCAAATCGATGTTCAGTACATGCACAACCTCGTAGAGTCTCTGCCTCGCCGGATTCGTGCGGTTATCAAGGCCAGAGGCGCCGTCACACGTTATTAGGTACATTCTGAGAGGGGTGACTATTTTTGTCCGGTGGGTTTATATATATTATATAATATATATATATATATATATATATATTATATATATATATATATATATATACGGTACATATAATATATATAAACGCACGGTACATATATATATATATATATATATATATATAATATATATATATATATTATTATAATATATATATATATGCACTGTACAATAATATATATATATATATATATTATTTATTTTTATTTTTTTTTTAGTTCGGGAAGAACCGATTCGCCTCTATTTAAAGGGCATATCTCAGCGGAAACAAAGAAAAAGTGAGAGGAAAGACAGAGGAAAAAGAAAGGGTGGAGGGGACAGTCGAAGTGGAAAAAGACCAAGGATGACAAGGACTGCAGGGTCGAGCCCCATCATCCTTGGGTGCTAGGGCCGGGAGGGCGCACGTGAAACCTCCAGGAACAAGCACGTACAAACGAGCACAAAGAGCACTCAAGAGCACGAGCTTAGAACCCCCTTGCGGGGATATATATATATACACACACGCACGGTATATATATATATAATATATATATAATATATATATATATATATTATATATATATATATACACGCACGGTGTATATATAAAAAAAAATATATATATATACGCACGGTATATATAATATATATATACGCACGGTATATATATAATATATATATATATATATATATACGCACGGTATATATATAATATATATATATATATATATATATATACACGTACGGTATATATATATATATATATATATATATATATATATATATATATATATATATATATATATACCCCCGCAAGGGGGTTCTAAGCTCTTGCTCTTGAGTGCTCTTTGTGCTCGTTTGTACGTGCTTGTTCCTGGAGGTTTCACGTGCGCCCTCCCGGCCCTAGCACCCAAGGATGATGGGGCTCGACCCTGCAGTCCTTGTCATCCTTGGTCTTTTTCCACTTCGACTGTCCCCTCCACCCTTTCTTTTTCCTCTGTCTTTCCTCTCACTTTTTCTTTGTTTTTCCGCTGAGATATGCCCTTTAAATAGAGGCGAATCGGTTCTTCCTGAACTAAAAAAAAAAAAAAAAAAAAAAAAAAAATATATATATATATATATACGCCCGGTATATACGTGTGACCACAAAAATTGTCCCTGTTTTTAATCGCGTATTACTCAGTCATTATTGCAGCTTCACAAATGAAATAAAAAGCTTTCGAAAAAGAATATTTAAAAGTTTTATTTAATTTTTTCGATATCATGGATACGAAATCAGTACTAAAAAAAATGACAGTTTTATCCACCACAATCATAGGTTATTTGTCGGACATGCAACGTGTTTTCATCGCAGAAGAGATGATCAAACATGGCTCGGTAGTTGCCACCCAACGGTCTTTCAGACGACAATACGGTCAGCATTTTACCATAGATCCTAAAATGATTCGCAGGATTTTCGCAAAATGGAAACATCACGGCTCAATCAAGAACATGCATAAAGGCAACTCTGGGCGCAGCAAAGGTGTGCGAACCGCTGAAAACATTGATTCATTCGCAAATCAGCTTGAAACGGACAACAAGAAATCTGTGAGACGACTATCAGCTGTGACAGGAATCAAACGGGAGAGCATTCGGAAAATAATCACGTTGGATTTGAGAATGAAGTCATTCAAAATTATGTGTTTGCAACAGCTTAGCGAACAAGACTACCAGCGTCGTTTGATGTTTTGTGAACGCATTGAAACAATAATTGAACAAAACCAGATAAGATTAAGTGACATAATATTCAGTGATGAATGCCACATAAAAATCTCAATGGGTTCATCAACAGACAGAATTACCGGTGTTGGTCACCAAAAGTTAGTCTGGTGTGGTTTGAGTAGCAGCAAGGTTTATGGTCCTTACTTTTTTGAGGACCCAGAGACAAGGAGACCGCTTTCAGTAACTTCAGAAAGATATGTAGAAATGCTGAACACTGTTTTTGAACAAGAAAACTGCAGTAACAAGTGGTTTCAGCAAGACGGAGCAACAGCCCACACAACTAGGCAATCACTGGAATGTTTAACAAGATTTTTTGAACAAAGATTCATTTCTCATCGCTCGCAGTTTCCCTGGCCCGCAAGATCTCCCGATCTATCACCTTTGGACTTTTTTCTCTGGGGATTTGTCAAGGACAAAGTATTCAGGCAAGAGCCATCCTCTATCGAAAAATTAAAGCAAGCGGTGGTAGAGAGTGTACAGTCCATTGAATGCAGCGTTTTGGAAAATGTAATAAATAACTTCCTTTCCCGTTGTGTGAAATGTAAGAATGTCCAGGGACGTCACTTTGAACACATGTAGAATAAATTAAAACTATAAAATGTTCTCTTTCGAATGCTTTTTATTTCATTTGTGAAGCTGCAATAATAACTGAGTAATAAGCGATTAAAAACAGGGACAATTTTTGTGGTCACACGGTATAATATATATATATATATATATATATATATATATATATATATATATATATATATACGCACGGTATATATATATATATATATATATATATATATATATATATATATATATATATATACGCACGGTATATATATATATATATATATATACACACGCACGGTATATATAATATATATATATATATATATATACACACACGCACGGTGTATATAATATATATATATATATATATACACGCATGGTATATATAATATATATACAGTATATATTTTTTTGTTTCAAAGTATGACCGCTCATGGCCACCAAAAGAAAGGTGGATAGCAGAGCGAACACAGGACGAAGACTAGGGAACAGCTAACGGAAATGAACAATAGAGGAGGAGGAGGAGGAGGAGGAGGAGGAGGAAAGCAGAAATATCAGAGCGGAGTCACAGCCGGTAAAGATGTCGGGAGCGAAAGAGGAAGGAGAACAACCCGGTTACCGAAAAGTAAGGAACTTCAGATAGAATAGCGCCAAGCCTATCACAAGGCCCGACGCTCTCCAAAAAGGGAAAATACTCTGCGCGCAGCGCAGAGTAAAGCGGACACTCCACCAGGAGGTGGGCAACTGTAAGTGAAACGTGAGCGCAAAAACCTACGGAAGCCAGGGATATAATCGGAAAAGGGGAGGGACACTCGTGAAACCTGTAGTTGGCACGCGGAACAGGCAGCTCGATCGGCAGCCTCATTTCCAGCCACGTTAACATGTGCAAAATACACCTCCTTGCCACCAAAAGCGACAAGGATATGGCACAGTAGCTGGATTCGTCGGACCAGTGGGTGGACAGGGTCAAAACACTCCAAGCCATCTAGGGCACTGCGGGAATCCGAATAGATGACAAACGACCCCTCCGGATGCTCCCGCACCACCTCCAGAGCGCTCAGAATGGCATAGAGCTCCGCCGTGAAAACGGAAGCCTCATCAGGGAGACGGGTACATCGGGGAGCAAGGGCAGACGACTGGGGAAAAGCCGCGGCCCCAACGCCCCCCGATAACCTCGAGCCATCTGTGAAGACCGCAACACATGCAGAGTGACACGCTGCATGCTGAAGGAACAGATACCGAAGCAAGGCAGTCAGAATCGGCCCTGCGAACGGGGCGCAACGCCCTACAGCACGCAACAGGGGTGCTCTCCCAAGGTGCAACACCCTTGAAAGAGACCGGTATAACGGATGGAGGAGGAATGCCCATACCATCGAGGAGGGAGGTCACTGTGTCGGTGAAATACACCCCCATCCCGGCAGAACGCCCTCTCAACCACCTGGAACAGAGGAGAGTTGGGAAGACGGAGAATCCGGAGATAGTGCTTGGCAATGAGGAACGACCTCCGATCCTCCAAGGGAGGGATGTCGCACTCAACCTGCAGACTATCAACCGGAGAGGAGCGGAAGGCGCCAGATGACATGCGCAGTCCTCTAGAGAGGACCGGATCCAGTATCCGAAGAGCCGTACGGGAGGCGGAGCCATACACCACACTCCCATAATCTAATTTTGACTGTACCAGGGACACGTACAAACGGAGGAGTGTCCGCCTATCCGCGCTCCATGTAGTATGCGACAGATGTCCCAGCAAATCCAGGGTACGTCTTGTAGACTCGCGCAGCCGGCGAAGGTGGGGAACCCAGCTCAAACGGCTGTCGAAAACCATACCCAGGAAACGCACTGATTGAACGAGGGCCAGAGGCTGACCCCCGAGTCTAAGATTAAAGGCCGGGACGGCGCCGGATCCCTGTCTCCTCGACGGAAGGAAGGCCACACACGAAGTCTTCGGGAAGACAGCGTAAGGCCCACCGACGACGCCCAGCGTTCAACCCGATTGACCGCGAGTTGGACTTGCCTCTTCACGAGGGGGGGGCTCGTCCCTGCGGCATAGACAGCCAGATCGTCGGCGTAGATGGAACAGCGCACCGAGGGCGGAAGGGCTCCCGGTAGCGCAGACATGACCAGATTGAAGCAGGAGACGCTCAAGACACACCCCTGGGGCACCCCCTCCTCCTGAACATACAGGTCAGATAGGGCCGCCCCATTACGGACGCGGAAAGTGCGACGGCAGAAGTTACGAAGTGTGGGCAAAAAGCCCACAAAACCAAGAGACTTCAAACGGTCCATGACAACTCCCCGACGGGTCGTGTCATAGGCCTTTTGGACATCGAAAAAGACGGCCAGAACAAGATTCCGGCGGGAAAAGGCCTCCCGTACATCATGACCAAGGAGGAGAAGGGGGTCCAGAGTACCCCGACATCGACGAAAGCCATACTGGGTCGGGGGGTATAATAACCCAAGCGACTCCAGTGTAAAGGAAAGTCGGACGGCCACCATCTTTTCAAGGAGCTTGCATAAGCAGCTCGTCAAGGCAATAGGCCGATAGCCCGCCACCTCTGCCGGATCCTTCCCCGGCTTAGGTATCGGGACCACAATCGCCTCCCTCCAACGGGAAGGGAACGACCCCTCAACCCACACCCAGTTGAAAAGATCCAGCAAGAAGTGTAGGGCCATCGGATGCAGATTCCAAATAAAGTCATACGGAATGTCATCAGGGTCAGGGGCGGAAGAACGACGGGTTGCCAAGGCAGCCCGAAGTTCCCACATCGTAAAGAGATGGTTATAGGGCTCGTTCCCAGGCGGCGGGAACGTAACATCCGACAAAGGACGATCCGCAGCTGAAGGCGAACGGGAAACCGCAGCAAAAGCACCGGCCAGCCGATCGGTTACAGCAGCAGGATCCGAAAGGAAGCCGTCCCCGTCCCGAAGGACAGGGGGACTAGCAGGGACCGGCTTCCACTCGATACTACGTACCTTCCGCCACACAGCAGCAGAAGGGGTAGACGAGGAAATGCCGGACACAAAAGCACGCCAAGAGGCCCGACGGGCCAACTTGAGAGTCCGGTGGGCGAAAGCCTTCGCCCGCCGCATGAAGGTTTTTTCTGCTTCTCTGTGAATAAACATATGACTATATTATTTTTTTTGGTAATAATATATTATTTTAATTAATTAAATATTATAGGTCGTCATCATTTTTTTTTTTTTTTTTTTTGCATTTATTTTTAAACAAAAATGAATTCCTTTTACAATGATTAAAAAATTATACCAAAGTTCAATTAAGAAGATAAATATTTCTGCATAACATTACACAATAAACACTCACTAAACATAATTATACATTTCAGCCAAAGTCTGGAAGAAGGCGTCGATGTTGCTCTATAACTTTTACCAGAAATTGTTTTTGTGATTCATCATTAACAATTCTGTCTTTGAAATCTTCAATCAGTTTGATTGCTCTCTCAGCAGGATCATTCACAATTTTCATATTTTTGACAAAGTTCCCCATAACTCAGAAAGATTTGCAATTTTTCCAAGAAGTAACAGGTTCATTTAGCCAGTCACCACTAGTACCCAAGCATTGGAAAACAATTGAAGAACCCTTACCAACTAACTGACACAGCTTAGTTGTATTTGTTAGCTTAGGGAAGATTGGCTGACCTTTGGGAGGAGGGTGTTGCGGGTTGATTTGACAGACTTTTTTCATTGACTTTGCAATCAGACTTTTTTCTGCATCTGAAATTTGTCGGGAAAACAAAGCAAGTGGTACTAGTTTCTCAGTTAGATACCATAGCTGACCATTTAATCCCTTAAGAGCACTGGATGCTACATCGTGATCATAATTTTTATATTCAATGAGTTCATTAAAAAGATTTAAATCATTGACAGGTGCATCACAGGCGATGGAAGCAAGCAACCAATATCAATATTCCATTCAGAGATAGTTCTGAATACACATTCAGCCTGTGTCTTGCCCTTGCTATTATCTATAGTTGGGATTGATAAAATGTTGCCTTCTTTTAAACCCGGAGAACCAGAAACAATGATTGCCATTCTTTCTTCCTTTTTGTCAGTTGTGGTTTTCAATATTAATTTACTGTCCCAGTGAACAATGCAATGCTGTGGAGAATTGAATGATGCCGTAAGTTTTTGCACTAGATGCTCTTGTATTTTTACATGAATGTTTAGAAGTAGACTTTGACAGGCTCATGTCATGTATATTTATATTTAATTCTGAGGCAACTGCTGCAGCATAAACTGTTCTTTGGCTATGCGAGAGATTCAGCCTATCAGCCGTGTCAGAAACCATTTGAGAATTGAAAATGCGAATTTTTTTTTTTAGGATTTCTTTGAGTCGAAGGTTGAAAGTCAGAATCATTTGATTCATTACTTGATTCATCATTATCTATAGGAATGTCATCATCAGGTGGGATATTCATTTGTTCACCACTGGGTCCTGCATCCATGTCTGCTAAGAGTTTTTCTTTTCTCTCTATGTCATGTCAAATTCTTTGGTTTCGTCTTTCTGTCTGAGTTACATAAGACTTATCAAAGCTGGAGACATACATATTCCGAACAGTTCATTGATCTTCAAGGAATTTTATATCTTCGCTTTTGTTTCTTGTTGTTCTCATTCTGTCTTTCATTATTGTTTCAATAGCATCTGCTGCTGATATATCCAATAGCATATCTAATTTTTTACAAAAAATATCCTTTTTATCTTCGAAAGTATTCCTGTTTTTGTGTTTTTTCAGTGTTTCATACTCATTAACTAAAGTCAGAATCTTTTCTTTTGGTCTTCTGCTTTTGGAAATATCTTGCGTTTTAATGCCAGCTAAGTCCCAGAATTTTTTAACTTTACTAAGTACAACTGTTGCAGCCTTTTCTTTATTGTTCATAACCATATCATTTCTTTTTAAATGATAGAAATGCTGAAGTGCATCTGATTGGGATGGTAGCTGGAATAGTCCTGTAGGAATCAGTTAAGATTACCAATAATTAGATCATAACTGCTTTTTCTTAACTTTATATTTAATTTCTTAGGAGTAGCCATGATATTCATTTAAAATAAGATTAGAATCAACCAAGTGAAAAATGCATCATATACTATATACATCACTGGATATCTGAAAAACACAAAATATTGGCTTAATCAGCTGTTATAGAACATTTCTATGTATACTATTATGAATAAATAATCAATTTATACACCAAAATGTGCAAAGTTGATTTCTGAATAAATTGATATGCAATATGTATGCTTTTATTTAAAATTAAATATGATTAATCTTAAAAAAATGCTTAAAAGATGTCGTTTTTACTCAGTTTTTTACTATGCAATATAAATTGGGGTGGGGGTGGTGGGGGTCTGATATTACCAGAACTCCAAAAACTGGTAACCATGTTGTTTCTTGCACCAATGCCCATAACATTAGCATGTTGGACCATTAAAAATTTTAAAAGGTGAAATTATGGACCACCCTAATATACAGTAATCCCTTGTTTTACACAGTTTTGTTAAGTGCAGTTTTGCATATACGTGGGTAAGCCGAGCCATACCTAAAATGCTAAATTTGAACAGATAAATATTGCATGCCAGTTCCATGTGTAGTACAATTACATACTGTGCAGCGCACCTAGTGAGTCAGCTGCCACACAGTTACTAGGGACGCACCACAGCTAGTCGCCCAGTTTGTAATATCTCCAGGATTATAACTTTGTTTTTTGCTAAAAACTACTTTTTTGATTAATATGGTTCCAAAACATCCAGCGTTCTCCTATAGAGGGTGAGGTTAAAAGATCAAGGAAAGTAATGACTTTAGTGCAAAAAGTGGAGTTGTTAGATAAATTAAAGTCAGGCATGTCAGCAGCAGCAATCAGTAGGTTGTTTGGGGTGAATGAATCAACAGTGCGAACAATCAGGAAAAATGAACCTTAATAAGAGATTCAGTTGAATCATCTGCCCCCATAAGTGCTAAAATTGCACAAATTGTTAGAGATCCTGTGTGAGTGAAAATGGAAAAGCTTTAACATTTGAATTGAGGATATGAATCAAAAACATGCACCATTAAACAGTGCAATTATCTGTGAGAAGGCCAAGCAGATCTACAGCCATTTTGTCCCATGTGACGCTGCTAATGGTAGTGCTGAGTTTAGTGCAAGCAAAGGTTGGTTTGAAAATTTCAAGAAAAGATTTTCTCTCCATCATCATTATTTTTGGTTAGTAAAATTTTATTTCTTTTATTATATTACATATTATTTATATATTATTATTATTATATTATATATTATTTACTAACTATTTATAGCTTAATACTTGTTAGTAAAGTTAAATCAGGCTATATATATAGGCCAATGTAACTTGTAAATGGATGTATTGGGGTAAATTGAATGTAAATATATTCTCTCTCATATACGCAGTTTTTTGTTATATGTGGGTCATGCAAGCACAGAACCCCCACGTAAAACAAGGAATTACTGTACACAAAATCTGCCATTGGGATAGAGAAAGTAAGAGGGTACAGAAAAGGGGTTGCTGTCAGTTGTTTCAGACACCTGAGTTTCAGTGAGGAAGAGTAGGTGAGGTTTAGAAGAGGAGATGTGGTGTTCAATAGACTGAAAATTTGAGGAAAGGCTACAAAATGTTGGAGAAGTTTATGAAAAGTGAATCAGGCAGAGGCCCACTACATCTCAAACAGGCAGTAGAAGATCCATCCATACATAGGCTAGTATCAAAATGAGGAGAAATAACCTGCAATATACAATGAACGCAAAGAATAAAGCCATGCAAAGTAACAACACCTACCTCCTCTACTGATGGACTTACGTAAGAGTAAGAATTTGAATCAAAAGGAGAAATGAGTTGATCGTGATGGTTCCCATGTGAAGTGCATGAATAGAGTGAAGATTGAGAGATTCCAAACAACATATACCAACACCCTTTCGCCAACACTCGATACTGAAAAAACAAAGAGAGAGAATTGCTTTTTATTATAAATACTGTTCATTAATTTAAACGTATTAACAAGGTATTTAATAACAACCATAAAGGAAATTCTAATAGAAATTTTTATGATACACTGAAACCGAATCATTATGTTAGTACAGTAATTCAAAACTGGAGTAACATTTACCCCTTTACAAACAAGAAAAACTTTACAGAGTATTTGAATCAAACAAAACACAAAAACAAAATTTTTATTTTTGACTCAAGTACAAAGGGGCCATTCAAAGATTACATAATGTTCAGGGGTGGGGTGCGGGGGTGTATGTCCAAACATTACAGGTGGGTGGGTGTTTCAAGTGGCATTATGTAACATTATTAACCAATGACTTTTATGAACCCTCTGTGCCTGTGGCCAATGGAAAAACATTTTGTTTTTTAATTCTGTTTAAAGTGCTGACAACTCAAAAGGTCATAATAGCACTAATAATACACTCATTTTAATTTAGAAAGTTTACTGATAGTACAAGTTATTACAACAGCAGCATCAACTTATAAAATGTGTTCCAAATATTGAATCAATGCAAATTTTTACCAGAAAATGAGTTAATAAAAATAGGTAGGGTACCCTAAAGCTTCCTACCACTATCACAATGATAATAGACAATAAAAATAGATGCTAAATGCTAATGATACAAACATATTGCTGTATTTAGATGTCATCTCCCCAAGGCTGTCATTGAGATTCAGGAGAAAGTAGTGGTATATCCATGATGACAGATAAATTAGGTAGAATTTCTAAATCATCTGTGTTGATGTCATCCTCATCAAACCATTCAAATTCTTCATTTTTCATAATAATAATAGGTAATATAACATGTAAAATATCGCAGTGACATATCAAACATGGGGCTGAGGTGTATTTTGCAGGCCTCAACCTCGAGGCCAGCTAAAAAGTGGAAAGGCCTTATGACTAGGGATGTACCAAACTACCAATATCATTTTTTAGCCGATAACCGATACTGATAATTAAAAATAGTATCGGCCAATAACCGATACTGATATCCAGCTAGGGTTTATTAGTTTGCCATATTTATGTAACATATTCATAATTTATTTCCTGTGTTGAACATTTGGCAACAAAGCAATAATCCTTTTCATTAAAGATGGCAACACTGCATTAGATGTCATAGTTTTGTTTGTTATACAATTGGACTGCGGGCCTATGTTGAGCTTAGTAAATGTGTTTTTAACCAGCTAGCTGGGTTAATATTGTGAGCTATGACTACAAGATAGTTTTTTGGTTTTCTAGGCTTTATATCTATTTCTCAAAGGATTTACACTTGTTTGATTGGCTGTTTGAAAAGAAAATTGGGTAAAACTTGTGTGCTATGATGAAAAAATATTGAGTTATGTGAAGTGATAAAACAATAAAATATTGGAAATTTCATCTTCTAAATAGTCTTTTATTCAAAATTTTGGAAAAATCATACTTTTGAAATATCGGCCGATACCGTTAAAAATCTACCGATATCACCGATACCGATATATCGGTACATCCCTACTCGTGACTTTCGTGAGGCCTTAGGGAATCCTGATTTGTTTAGTTCTGTAATTTTCAACTTCCTTATATTGTTTTTCTTCAAAAAAATCACCTATACATTCAATTAATGAAGAAAACATTATTTTTTTTAGGTAAAATAACTACCAGCAATTAATATGAATTATATATTATTAGGTGTATATAAACTTCCTACCTGTAGGCCTACATCAGAACTTGCTTGTTGAGTAGGGCTGTTGTGACGACGAGTCAGCCTACATGAAATTGATATTTTCTTATGTACAATGTAAATGAACAATATTTACAATAAAATAACTACACTTAGCCATATAACTTGTTATTGTATTTAATATCATATGTGAGGAAGTCCACCCAGGGCTCTGACTGCCTTGATCAGTACCCAAGGCTCCAAGCTGTCAACACCACCAGATGAAACAGCCAATTAAAGATGGTCAGATCCATCCTCCCATCCCAGCCACTGACCTAAACAAGCTGGATACTCAATAAAACTTTCAAATTATGATCAGAGTGTACTAAATGATCTGGTGGAGATTCTGAGCAACTTTGAGAAGGCCAATGATCTGCTACACGGGCAGAACATTGTCACATCTAGCCTGGTAGTCCCAGTTGTCCGCAGTCTACAAGTCACTGCCCAGTCTCTACAGTCAAAGTTTAACTGTGGCCTCCTCGCAGCCCTGAAGTATTCTGTTGAGAAACACTTGACTCCTTATGAGGAAAAACCTCTTTTCCTCCTTGCAACAGTCCTAAATCTGCGCTATAAGGTGGAGTGGTGCATGTCATAGGAGGAAACAGAGTTGATTACAGAGACCCTCACCACGAAGGTAGCTGAGAAGGCTCCAAGAACCCCAGAATCAAATACTTCAGTATCTAGTGTTCCTCCCCCTACCAAATAGCCTAGGCTGATTAATTTAATTCACAAGTCTGCAGCAGCTTCAACACCATCAAGACCAGTTACTCAAAAAGTAACCAATTACCTGGCCGAGCCCATCATTCTAGAAGAGGAGGATCCCCTGCTATACTGAAAACAACATGAGAAAATGTATTCCATACTGGCTCAGCTGGCTGAGTACCACCTCAGCCTTCCAGCCTCATCAGCTCCAATGGAGTGCTTATTTAGCATTGTGGGTAAAATATTCCAGCCAGAAAGATGCCATTTAACAGACTCCACATTTGAACAACTTATGCTAATTCATTGCAATGCTAATTTGTAGTTTCTGGGGTGCCTGCTTGGGTGCCTGGCCCTGTAGTCATCTGTAGGCTTCCTCATCTTGATGCTGTACACCTTGCCAGAGTTTCCTTGCTTTATGGTGTAGTGTTACATTTAATGCTTCCAGGTCTGCTCTCTGATGTAACTCTTCATTAGATGTATAACCTCACTTCATAAATTCATTTTAATTCTTTTTTCTGTACTCTTTTCAAAGATAACATTTTGTTTTGGCTGTATGATTTAGTGGTATTGGTGCCTTGGTGAATATTCTAATACTGGTTTTACATATCCGATGTATAATTTTTCTTGCTTTTACTTGATAAGTTTTTTAAGTCTATATACAAGGGCCACTCAATATATTTTGCCCCACCTTTTTTTTTTATTTCAAAGTTTCCCTGTAAGTTCCAGAAATTTTGTACACAAGTAGTTACATACCTTTTTTACAAGTTTTTATTCTTCCACATAGTCTCCATCCTTTTCTACAGTTTTCCTTTACCTCAAAACAAGGGGCTTTATTCTTTGCTGGTGAAAGTCCGCTGGATTCAGCTGGAGCCACCTCTTAACCTCCTCAACAACCTCATCATCACTGAAACTTTCTTCCACGAATAGCATCCTTCATTGGCCCAAACAAATGGAAGTCTGAAGGTAGCAGATCCAGGCTGTATGGAGGGTGAGGTAACACAGTCAAGCGCATTTTTGTGATGGCCTCTTGTTTGCAAACTGTTGTTTGGTCTTGCATTGCACTATCATGCAAAAGAAGGATGTCTTCCAGTTTTCTCTCTGGTCGAACTCGCTTTATATGTCTCTGAAGTCTCTGTAGGGTAGCAATATATGCCTCCGAGTTGATTGTTTGTCTTTTCTCTTCATAATGTCCACCAGAATCACCCCTTTCATGTCCCAGAAGATGGTGGCCATAACCTTTCCTGCAGAGGGAGCCATTTTGAACTTTTTCTTGTGTGGGGAATCTGCGTGATGCCACTCCATGGATTGGCATTTTGTTTCAGGTTCAAAGTGGTGTACCCAAGTCTCATCCCCAGCCACAATTCGTGAAAGGAAGTCATCCCCTTCTGTCTTGGATCGAACCAATGACTCAGAAGCAATTTCTTTTCTTTGGGCTTTGTGATTTTATGTCAGTTCATGAGGAACAAACCATGAACATATTTTTGAGTATCCCAGTTGCTGAATTATCGTATTCACATTTCCTTCACTAATTCCTAGCTCCAGTGATAGCTCCTTGTATGTGATGTGCCAATTTGATCAAATGATGCTGTTAGCATGTTGTACAGTGTGAGATGTCACAGCCGATGCCAGGTGACTGTTGCGTGACTCATCATTGAGGCTGGCTCTCCCTCTCTCCGATGATCTCACACATTTAGACCAGCATCCAAATACAGTATACTTCGATCAACAACAGCATCTCTGTAAACGTTTGGTAGACATTTGTGAATATTTCCAACTATTTCCTTCTCTGTAGTCAAGAACTCAATAACAGCTCTCTGTTTACGATGAACATCACTGTCAGATGCCATTTTTTAAACTGTGTTAACCATAGGTTTTATGCAAGGGAATTTAAAAGTGGTTTTATACAAGGAGGGGAGGTTCAAACTGGAAAAATCCAGTTATGTGAAGTGCAGAAAGTTCAAACTTAGGGCCCAAAAGACATTTCAGCCCCATGGCCTATTATTTAGCTAAGAAAAAAGGGTGGGGCAAAATATATTGAGTGCCCCTAGTAGATTCGTTAAGTTCACTTCAGCTCTTGTTTTCTTTTGTGTAATAAACTGTACCATCATTCCCAACAGGTTACCTTCTTCAGAGTCTGGATACAGTTCCCCATCTATTGTTATTGGTTTGTTGTTTTTCTGTAATATTGGGATGATTTTGGATTTATATCTATTAGTAGTTGTTTAATATGCACAATAAAATTACACGCAGACAAACTGTTTTTCATGACCACTATTTCTCCAATATACAAGTAAAATGATTATAACAAATTTTTCATTCTCAAATGAGATGATTGAAATGAAGACTAAATAATGAGGTGAGTGAGTGCAAAAAACTTACTTTTTTTCTGCGTGAAGGTCAAAATATGATAATAAAAACCCACTCTAATAGACAGAGTTTATTTTCACAACAGTATCTTTAGGTGGATACAGAAAAACGATTCGTTTTTCTGTATCCACCCGAAGAGGATGCCAGTGGGCATCGAAACTGTTGTAGAAATAAACTCTGTCTAAGAGGTAAGTGAGGTTTTTACCATGCCACATGTTCTTTTATTAGTTTTGGTATTGGTAATTAAGATATCCATTTTCTTTCATTCTCTTCATACTACTATTAGACATATGTTTACACGCCAAGGCTTTTACTAAGCTCATATAATGTGTTATGTGTATGTACTATTGTACTGCATCTAATTCTATAACACAAAATATACCAAACTAGAGAAGATTATCACCTGGTATAAAATAACTAGCCTCTGGGTGTAAATACCTTCAGCCTAACAATCTTGAAGCCTCGGCCTCCCCTGTCAGCTGTACATGAACCAGGCCCTCGCCTGTGCAGTCTTGGATAGGCTGGCAGCAGGGGGTCCTGGTCAACCCGCTCAGGGGGTGGGCCATTCGCCAGTACACCAATGGGGGCGCATTATGCCTCCACCTGCTGAAAATGGGTGGCATCCACCCGGGAGGGGCAGTCGGCACATTCCAGCACGCGTCGGGCGTCCTAACGACAACCTTGTTGAGGTGCCACGCTCTCATCGTTCGAGAAGGCGTGCGGAGTGGGGTATGATCCCAGAGGCTGTGGGCACGAAACCGAGGGAGCTGCAGCCATGGTCCTGGACAACTCCTACTGGCAGTCCGACACGGTCAGGATGGAGGCAAAAATTACCTTCTGCCAAGGTGTATTCGGCGCCTCCTCCATTCACAATCCACGCTAGCCAGTTCCTTGGGAGCCCAAATGGCACCTCATCGAGCTGGTCACGCCGGCCAAGGTCAAGTGGGCTGTCAAGAACATGAAGGATGGACACCTGGCCCAGACGTGGTGGTTCTGGGGAGCATTGCATGTTACAATAGTGAGGAGCTTGCTCTGGCTTTCAACTGTTTCCTGGCGGGTGGGGATCTTCTGGACCATTTCCGGGATGCCCGGACGATCCTCATTCCGAAGAAGACCATTCCGGAGGGGCTGGATGACTACTGCCCAATCACGATGAGCTCACTTATTGTGCAGTTTCCATAAGATCCTAGCCTACAGGTGCGACAGCGCGCATCTTCCGAGTTATCAACAGCGGGGCTTCGTGCACGCTGATGGTTGTGCCGAGAATCTCCTGATTCTCCAGACATTCATTGCTGAAGTCAAAGGCCTGGGTCACCTATTGCAAAGGGCGTTTGTAGACTTAGCCAAGGCATTCGATAGTCTCTCACGAGAGCATTCCCGGCATCTTGCTTCGTCTCGTCGTGCCAGCGCCTCTAGTCAACTACGTGACTGCAACTTATCAAGGGGCTGTCACGTGATTGATGAAGGAATGTCTCTTGTGCGGAGGGGTGTGTGGAAGGGGGACCCGCTGTTCCCACTAGTCTTCAACGCAGTTTTAGAGTGGTCGCTTGGGCAGTTGAGCAACGCCATTGGGGTTCCTTTAGGGAGCCAGCTTGTAAGCCACCTCGCCTTCATGGATGACGTGGTTCTTCTGAGTACGTCTCTGATCGGCTTACAGTCCCTTTTGGATTGTTATGCCATGGAGATGGAAAAGACTGGCCTCCGCCTGAATAGCGTGAAATCCACCACCTTCAACTTTCTGTTTGATGGGAAGGGGAAGCGCTGGGTTTGGAGCTCTGAGGCACGCTTTACTGTAGGTGGCAAGGCCATTCCTGCATTGAATGTTGGCAACTTTTATCAGTATCTAGGTGTACGTAGATAGTGGTATGATCGGGTCCACGTTGAGAGCCCTCACTAAAGTCTGTGAGTGGCTTGATCGGGTGTCAACTGGACCACTCACCCCGCAGTAGTAGTTCTGGGTCTTGTGGTGTAAGGTGCTGCCAGGGATCACACACGACTTGGTTCTTAGTCGAGTTTGGGTGGGTACCCTGGTGGAGCTCGACCGCTTGATTCGGGGTCACGTACTGAGGTGGTTGCATCTCCTGAAAGATGTGCCACTTGCCCTCTTATACGCGGCTGTGGCTAATGGGGGACTCAGACTGCCATCTCTGCACTACCATATGCCAATTTTGAAGATCAAACGGATTCAGCACTTAGTTCAAAGCTCTGATCCAGTCACCAGGGAAGTAGCCACACATCGCCTGGAAGGTCAACTCATCACAGCGTCCTCCCACCAGACTTAGGGGCCTGGTTCTGCGAACAACAGCAGAAATTGAAGATGCCCTCTGCTTAGCACTGGCCAAAACTGGCAAACGGACAACTGCATATGGGACAATTGTGTCTGAAGAAGAAAATTTAGAAGAAATGCATTCGTATAAAATATTGTTGATAATAATGCAAAAAATAATGTTCTAAAAATAATTAAATTTTTTTCGGGTCGATACCATGGCATGCTTCATGAAATCTGCGACAGGAGGAACGAAGTTTGTAGATGATGAAAATTATGTATACCATTACCACCAAAAGAATGCAGATGACACGAAAACATATTGGCGATGTGCTGTGTGATCGTGTAAGGCGAGAGTACATACAGATAGCAATAATGAAGTAACCAAAAGAGTCAACGAACATAATCATGGTTCTTCTAACGCTCAGGTTAGAGCACAAAGAGTTACTTCGGCTCTGAAGGAATCTGCATTGTCATCGCAAACATCTTCAAAACAACTGGTTGCAAATTCATTGTCAGAAGTTGATGACCATACAATGGGAGAATTGCCATCCACTTCTGTTATGACCAGAAACATTCGTCGTTGGAGGCAGAAAGCTGAATTAGCTCCTCCTATACCTAGACAATGAACTGGTTTTGAAATATCAGAGGAATTTCATACTCTTCCCAATGGGGAAAAATTCCTTGCTTTTGACAGTGGAGTTGATGATGTAGAAAGAATCCTTATATTTGCCACTGAGGAAGGTTTGGATGACCTAGTTAATTTTAAAAGCTGGGCCGAAGATGGAGCTTTCAAAGTGTGTCCAGAAATTTTTTATCAATTGTATTGCCTTCATGTCCAGGAAGGCCTTTTTAGCATTCCCCGTGTATTTGCCTTATTGCCTAATAAGACAAGAAACAGTTATGACAGATTGTTCGATGAATTGTTGTGCATGCTACCTCAGCTGAATCCTAATTCATTACTAACAGACTTTGAAAAAGGACCAACATTGACTTTCACAGAGAAATTTCCTAGTGCAGAAACAACTTCGTGCCTTTTTCATTTCTCACAGGCAATTTTCAGAAAACTTTGTGACCTCGGATTGAGACAGCGATATAAGAAGGATGAAGATTTCAATCTAAAATTCGTCGCTTTTCAGCGTTAGCTTTT
The DNA here is from genome assembly GCA_023014485.1 of Bathynomus jamesi. NCBI lineage: Eukaryota > Metazoa > Arthropoda > Malacostraca > Isopoda > Cirolanidae > Bathynomus > Bathynomus jamesi. The sequence goes on along the minus strand of JAJOZX010000661.1, from coordinate 1,202,059 downwards.
CTTCCACCAGAGGATGTTATTGACGGATTTTTAGAGCTATCTGATGATGATGACGATGATGATTTACCAGCCAACTTTGTGTCATACTTTGAAACAACCTATATTGGACAGGAGAGAGGAAGACTCAAATCGAAGAAGAATTGCCCCTTTGTTTTCGATTGACTCCTGGAATGTATGTACAAGAACCATAAATGACATGCCGAGATCAAACAATAGTCTTGAAGCATGGCAGAAGGCATTTCAAAACTCCCTAGCATGCCAACATCCGTCAATTTGGAAAATAATAAATGCATTAAAAAGTGAGGAAGCAATAGCAAACTGCAATAGACCGATATAATGCAAATGATAAGATCGGATTTCTTCGCGGAATCGCATATAATTTACATAGATTTTGATGTTTATTTTAAATTTTTTAAATGTCGGGCTTCAATAAAATATTTTAATTTACTTGTTTTTTCATTTCTAAGCTTTTACATCTTTTTATGGTATTACTACTAATTACTATGCTAAGCATATATTATCTCAGACGCAATTGTCCCATACGCAGTTGTCCATGGACGCAGTTGTCCATGGACGCAATTGACCATGTACGCATTTGTCCCATACGCAGTTGCCCTACTGCCACCAAAACTGTCGATGGTTGAGAGCTGGTGGGGGCGCACCAACAGGCTGGTAAAGTTTCCCATAGTGGATGACCAGTGAAACTTACATCGACGCTGTCAAGGTCTGTGCCGATGCTTTGCCCACTAGGGAATGGCAGACACGGGGTCGTGGTGGCCCCCCACCTTGTGAGTGGGGATGTCATCTAGGTGATGACCTTTTGGCCACATTCTGCAAAGCTGCCCTGACACCCACCGCTTCCGCGTCGAATGGCATGACCGGGTGGTACATCTGGCCAAGCAATCGCTCTGTGACGCTGGCACCCGGGTGGTTGTAAAGCCAGTTCCCACTCCAGCAGGCATTCGGAGTCCTGACCTGGTGGTGGCATGCAACCATGAGGTTACTATCATAGACGCCCAGATTATAGGGGACTCCTGCTGTACGATGAGCCGGCTGAGAGGCAATGGGCACTTGACTGGGCACGACAGCAGGATGACGACTGCCAATTTGCCAAGGTGACATCTCTAACTATTTCATGGTGAGGTCTACTGTACGCTGGCTTAGCTCAAGATCTCAAGGCACTAGGCCTTGGAGTCGGCGTTCTGAAACTGCTAGTGGTCTGGAGTCTCGAGGGATCGGTGTACACGTGGAGGCATGAGGGGTGAATGGAGGTGGGGATGACCACTGAACCAGGGTCTGTAGTTCCTGGCAGGATTGATTGTGTATGCCCCTGAGATCCTAACTGGCTTCAAGCTCTTGGCCGAGTTCAGGTAGGGGGCGTGGCCACGCATTGGACCACCGTAGCAAACTGTATCCTTGAAGCTAAGTCCTTCTATTGATGAACCTCTTGAGGCTCGCATGGTAGAAGCCAAGGTGTGCAGGTGTTACCCAGCTGTTGCTGGGTAGTATCCTGTAGCTGCTGCATTATCATGTAGTATGCCGTGATATGGAATACCAGATGAGAAAGGTCTATTCATTGTCTATCATAATACATGGTTCTCATCCGGCAGCAGGCTCATCTTCCTCGAAACTTAAATTTGGCATCACTTTCTCATGAAGCGCCTCATATTATACATTCTGTAGTTCCATCACAAATGAGCTGTGTACACTGCAGTACAAAAAGTTTTGAACAAAGTAATCTTAACCCTATATGGACATTTGTAACAGATCTGTAATGCCTCAAAACCTATGAGTTATTCACAGGAAAATAAATTCTTTTTACTTAAGTGCCGATATCCTTTGTTCTGTAACGTTTCAAAGATTTTATATCTCGAATTGGCAACTCCTACGGAAGTAAATAGTGCAGATATCCCAACGCTTAGTATTTCGACGCAGCTGGAAGAGGGTGTATACCAAGAATTTTTTTTCTTCATTTTGTGCTTCATTGAAATAAAGGTACGTTGAATGATTTTTTTGTTAGTTCAATATATGTTCTTAGACAGGATTAGGTAGTAGAATATATTCGTAGTGGAAAATTAGGAGACTTGTTGGACTTCATCGAGATGTAGCATATCTGTTGACTCTGTCATCTAGGCCAATCCTCGAGGCTTATGCCTCAAAGAAGAAAAGCCCATTTAGCCATCTTGTAGGCTTTACTATGTGTATGTATCATATATATACGGTATATATATATATAATATGATGACGAATGTACAATAAATGCTTTATTTTTTTAGTCATGGACACCAGTTGTTTTTATGGAAGAAGTGGAACACCCATGGTTGGAGGAGAATGGGGAGAAAGCGATGACGAATGCCTACAGGATGGTGATTCTGAAGATGAATATGTCCCTCAGCAGTGCAGCTCTGATGATGATTTGAGTGATGATGGTGGTGATTCAGGTGATTTCTCGTTATATTTTTATTTGACATCACATAAATTTCAGTCTTTGCATTCAATTGAAATTATTTTGCAGCTAATAAACCTCAATGGATTGTTTTCCTTTAGCTTAGTTCTTTATTGCCAAAGGTTCAATGACCTCTCTGGCCTAGGATATCAAGCATTTGACCTTGCCTATGCATTTTTATTTATTATTCCATAAAATTATCAATTATAGCTGTAACATTATTACTACTATCATATATATATATACAGGGTGGGCGGAAAGTAGCTCCCTATTTTGGATTGGTAAAAAAATACGTATATTATCCATTTATTTCAAAAGAAATAATATGAAAAGGTAGGCATACATGGTAGGTTTTCTCTAAAATTCAATGTGGGCTCCAACTCTTTCCACCAGCTTCTGGAGCCGCCCAGGAATGGCGTCCACTGACTTTAGCAGGAACTCCGGCGGGATGGAGGACATGACTTCCCGAATTCGGTCCTCCAGTTCTTCCAATGTCCTCGGTTTGGTGCGTTAGACTTCTTCCTTTACCCACCCCCAAAGAAAGAAGTCGCACGGTGTCAAGTCGGGGCTCCTGGCTGGCCATTGATGTGGACCACGACGACCCATCCAACGCCCAGGGAAGTGGGCATCCAGCCACTCACGGACAACAAGAGCGAAGTGAGTGCGGAGGGGCGCCATCTTGCATAAATATCAGATCGTCGATGTTCTCCCATGTGCTGACAACCGGCCAGACCTCGTTTCGCAACATAGCAAGGTACCGCTCAGCATTCATGGTGTTGCGCAGAAGGAACAGGCCCACAACCTGATCTGAGGTCATACCACACCACACCGTTACACTGAACCGATTCTGCCGTTTTTCAGCGGTAACCGTGCGACTTCTTTCTTTGGGGGTGGGTAAAGGAAGAAGTCTACCGCACCAAACCGAGGACATTGGAAGAACTGGAGGACCGAATTCGGGAAGTCATGTCCTTCATCCCGCCGGAGTTCCTGCTAAAGTCAGTGGACGCCATTCCTGGGCGGCTCCAGAAGCTGGTGGAAAGAGTTGGAGCCCACATTGAATTTTAGAGAAAACCTACCATGTATGCCTACCTTGTCATATTATTTCTTCTGAAATAAATGGATAATATACGTATTTTTTTACCAATCCAAAATAGGGAGCTACTTTCCGCCCACCCTGTATATATATATATATATATATATAAATTCTTTCGGCACCCCAGGGGATGCATAGCGCCTCAATGAAATATCTCCAGCTTCTCTCCTCATAGTTCTTACCCACTTTTCTTTAGGTCTCCCTCCCCTGCGTCTTCCCATAGTGGTCCATTCCAGTGCGTGTATATATGTATGTATATATAACGGATTCTATCAAATAGTGTCACCATAGCAAATAGTGTCACCAAACGAATAGTATCACTAAAGTTGAAAAATTTTAGTGACACTATTCGATAGAATCCGTTATATATATATTCAATGCATACTTTCCAGATAATGCCACTGAAACTGTTTCTAGTACTCCTTTGATGACTGCACATAATCAAAGAAGAGTGATTTGGAAGTCAGTCAGAGATGATGGTTCCCCAGTATCTTCCTGCGACTGGCTTGGTGTGCTACCCGCAAGTGAATCCATTTTATCACCTTGTGAATATTTTAGGTTGTTTTTTGATGATGCCATCATGGAACATATTGTACAACAGTCTAATTTATATTCCATTGAAAAAAATCCGTCAAAACTGCTTGATCTAACCACCCAAGAGTTAGAGCTATTCATTTCCATTATTTTGAATATGTCTATTGTTCCTCTACCTCGTACAAGATTATATTGGTCACAGAGTCTTAGTATTGGGTACATATGTCAGATTATGAGCCGGGTTAGGTTTGAGCAGATTAAAAGTTACATTCACTTCAATGATAACAGTAAAATGGTTCAACCAGGAGATGATAACTTTGATAAACTTTTCAAGGTGAGGCCACTTTTATCCCACTTGCGACAAAAATACAATAACATTCCGATGGATCAAATGCTTTGTGTTGATGAGCAAATGATACCGGTTCAAAGGAACATCATCTCTGAAACAGTATATACCAAGTAAACCTCATAAATATGGCTATAAAGTTTTTGTGCTTTGCGACAGCAAAGTTATTATTCATGATTTTGAAATGTATACAGGAATGATTGCCCCACCAGACAACAGTGTAGATTTAGGTGCTAGCTCAAACATAGTACTTAGGTTAGCACAAAATATTCCTTCAAACAAAAACTATCTCTTATATTTCAACAATTGGTTCACATCCATTCCATTAGTATGTGAGTTAGCAAAACGTAGGATATACTGCCTTGGGACTGTTCGAGCCAATAGGCTAAAAGGTTGCCCTATTTTGTCTGATAAAGACTTGGAAAAAAAAAGGTAGGGGAGCTTATGATCAGAAAGAGGCTAGCATGGGAGATAGTACTGTAAGGGTAATAAAATGGCTGGATACCAAAGCTGTCCTACTCCTAACAACCTTTGAATCCATAAATCCTATTCAGACAGTCAAAAGATGGGATAAAACAAGCAAAAGCAAAATAGACGTTTCTTGTCCCAATGCAGTGAAGACTTACAATCAGTTTATGGGGGGTGTGGATCTCCTGGACTCACTAATAGGGTTGTATCGAATCAAACTGTGGTCTAAAAAATACTATCATAGGATCTTCTTCCATTTCCTTGATATGACTGGTGACATGCTGGTTACTCTATAGAAGAGACTGCACAGACTTAGGTTTACCGAAAAAGAAACAACTGACCCTGCTAGAATTCAAACATTCGATAGCAGATACCTTGAAACAGATTAAAAGTTACATTCACTTCAATGATAACAGTAAAATGGTTCAACCAGGAGATGATAACTTTGATAAACTTTTCAAGGTGAGGCCACTTTTATCCCACTTGCGACAAAAATACAATAACATTCCGATGGATCAAATGCTTTGTGTTGATGAGCAAATGATACCGGTTCAAAGGGGCATCATCTCTGAAACAGTATATACCAAGTAAACCTCATAAATATGGCTATAAAGTTTTTGTGCTTTGCGACAGCAAAGTTATTATTCATGATTTTGAAATGTATACAGGAATGATTGCCCCACCAGACAACAGTGTAGATTTAGGTGCTAGCTCAAACATAGTACTTAGGTTAGCACAAAATATTCCTTCAAACAAAAACTATCTCTTATATTTCAACAATTGGTTCACATCCATTCCATTAGTATGTGAGTTAGCAAAACGTAGGATATACTGCCTTGGGACTGTTCGAGCCAATAGGCTAAAAGGTTGCCCTATTTTGTCTGATAAAGACTTGGAAAAAAAAAAGGTAGGGGAGCTTATGATCAGAAAGAGGCTAGCATGGGAGATAGTACTGTAAGGGTAATAAAATGGCTGGATACCAAAGCTGTCCTACTCCTAACAACCTTTGAATCCATAAATCCTATTCAGACAGTCAAAAGATGGGATAAAACAAGCAAAAGCAAAATAGACGTTTCTTGTCCCAATGCAGTGAAGACTTACAATCAGTTTATGGGGGGTGTGGATCTCCTGGACTCACTAATAGGGTTGTATCGAATCAAACTGTGGTCTAAAAAATACTATCATAGGATCTTCTTCCATTTCCTTGATATGACTGGTGACATGCTGGTTACTCTATAGAAGAGACTGCACAGACTTAGGTTTACCGAAAAAGAAACAACTGACCCTGCTAGAATTCAAACATTCGATAGCAGATACCTTGAATAGAGAAGGTAAGGTTTCAGAGCAAAGAAAAAGAGGTCATCCATCTTCATCAGTAGACATGGACTATGAAAATAAAAAGCGAGCAGGTCATGGTAGTAAACCAATTCCCCCAAAAGCCATTAGGTGTGACATGGTGGACCATTTCCCACTTTATAAGGAAAAATGGGGATGGTGTAAGCTGCCAGGATGCAAAAGCAGTCCATACATATACTGTCAGAAATGTGAAGCCTATCTTTGCATTGATGGTAAAAAAAATTGTTTCTTGAAATTTCACAAAGAGTAAACTATTTTCTTTCATACTTTAGTTCGTTTTTCAAACATTTTTTATTACAAAATATTACCTGTTTAGATTATAATTTATACAAGTGACTATTTTCTTTCTCTGTCAATAAAGTTTGTTGAAAAAGTTACTTATTTATATCCTCAGAGTTCATAGTTTACAAATTTGTAATATATAAATTTTGAGTCTTAGATGTCAGATGTTACAGATCTGTAACATTTCACTAAAACAAGAAATATATATATAAATTTTAAAATAATCCTATTTCTGTTTAAAATGAGCCCAAATGATATGATAATACTAAAAAAATAAACATAAAAAAAAAAATTCATAATTGTGTCCATATAGGGTTAACATTTGTACACATACGAAATTTTCTAATCACAGTATTTTCCTGAGCATACAATTGTCTACATTGTCTAGTAATACCACAGTCATTTGAAAGGTCATCAGTTAGCATGTGGCCCAGATAGTCTGGATCACTTCTGATAGCATTATATCATTCAACTGAAATTCAAGCATTTTTGTTTTTTCTGCCCTATCTGGGCTCAACTCTAGGAAAGCGTAGGGTCCTAATGGGGTCCCTCCTACTGTTCTCAATAACTGTGCTTTTGTGTTGACACCCTGCCCAAACAAACTCTCTTGTCTGTCTTTCATCTGGTACATTTCCTTCCTGATGAAAGGTTGCTTTCATTCAGTCTGTCCCAAAGAAGGGGTAACCTTCCAACTATCCTCCAGTTACCTTGATCTCTTGCCTTTCTAAAGTTTTTTAATCTATCCTTAATAGGAAAATTCTTAAACATCTCTACTCCCAAACTTCTTTCAGGTCATCAATATGGGTTCCATAATGGATACTCTACTGGCAATTTTCTTGCATATTTCTCTGACTCTTGGTCATCCTCCTCTCAGAATTTCAGTGAAACTTTTACTATTGCGCTAGACGTATGAAAAGATTTTGATAGAGTCTGGCACAAACCCTGAACTTCCAAACTACTCTCCTTTGGTTTCTATCCTTCTGTGTCTTCATCTCTGATTTTTCTAGCTGATCTAAATCTGCAATTATAGATGACCAATGTTCTCCTAAACCAGCGGTGTTCAAACATGGGCACATTTGTGGCCATGAAGTAATTTCAGTGTGCCTGTGAGTAGCCCCCAGATAAGGTTTGAGAGACTGGTTAATAGAAAGAATATTGCAATTAAAACCAGATAATAATATTTTTTGTGTGTTTTATGTATTTTCTATATTTTTTGTGTGCCCACCTGTGCTCCAGCATTTGGAAAATGTGCCCACCTGTGAAAAAGTTTGAGCACCCCTGTCCTAAACCTATTAATAGTAGTGTTCCTGAAGGTTCTCTCCTGTCACTCACTCCCTTCCTTTTATTTATTAATGATCTTTTTAAAGTTGCACTTCCTGTCCTATCCATTCCTATGCCAATGATTCCACTCTTCACTTCTTCAACAGATTTTTCTACTATCTCTGACTGGGGCAGAAAAAAACCTTAAGGCTTTTAATTTGTGATGTACCAATTCCAAATTTTAGCTGATGCCAATTCCCTGCAAAATTGCAGATACTGATGTCAATGCCGATTCTTTGCCTATATTTTAAAAAATCAATTCCTTTCAAAAATTTTACTAATCTAATGTGAAAACTTTCAATTTTCATATTTCTACATTCAAATTTGTTTGAATGCTTTTCCTGAGCTCACTCCCCAATATATGGTACCAGAATTTGTTATGCATACTGTAGCTAAAATGATGTGAAAAAGTTTTATTACTCAGTAAAATGAATAAATAATTTTATTTTAATTTCCTAAATTGAATATCAATATTTAAAGTAATTGGTTTTCCTTATGTTGGAGGTATTTTCTTCAACAATATCAACAAAAAAAAAATCGAGAATCAGCTAAATTTTACTTATGACAATGCTTGAGAAGTGTGTGCAGCATGTGGCAGGACTGATAGAGTGAGAAATTGTGTGGTTCTAGACAGATGTGGTATGTGGAAGACACTGGAAGTAAAAATTGAGGAAAGTGTGTTAATGTGGTTTGGAGATGTTGAGAAAATGGAAAATGACAGAATTGTGAAAATTGTGTAGGAGGAGGAGGAGAGAGAGGCCAAGAAGAAGGTGGATGGACATGGCGAATGATTGTGTAATGTAATCTTGATCTAAGTCTTGCATGAGAAGTGGCTGGAACTAGGTTGGAATGGAGGTGGTTTGTTGGAGGGCATGTAGATTCAGGACAGTCTCTCTTTTATTTCTGACAAAGCCTTGAAGCACCACCATACATGCAGTATGAAGTGCTGCAAATGTGAAATTTTGCCATGTGTTGAGTGCTGGTGTGAATGAATGTGTATGATTAAGTTTCTACCTTTACTCCCTTCCTTTACTTTCTGTATTTTATATCTGAACCTTCTCACTTTAAATCATTTGGGAAATGAGATTTTTTATGATGTATGTATGTATGTATTTACAGATTTAAATAACACTATATATACACATATATAATTTCACTATATTTTCAATGTTACATTTTCAGTATTAGGAGGGACACACATTGTGCTAGTAATTATTGCTTTTAATTCTTCCCAATTAATTAATTAATTAATTAATCAATCAATCAATCAATCACTATCATAACAAAATTAAACAAGTTTCTGTACTATTGACTGCAAACACTTTTACCTTTGGTTCTTTAGAGGCATTTAACTCATTGGTTATTTTATAATGCAAGTCATGGATAGATGAGATGGAAAGTCTGGGCACTAAATCGTCTCCTACGATTACAGACATCACAAAATTCTGTAAAAGGGGAAAGAATTATTCACATAAAAGCTTGACCAACTAACAGAGATGTAAATGAATGGGGCTACAAAACTGATTGATTGACCTCCTTTAAAGATGGAGCTTTGCATTGTTAAATTTTCTTCATATGAAGTACCTGAGTTGCAGTAATTGTGTTGTATCTACACTATGTCAGGGTGAAACAGTTCCAAGACAAGTAAATATATTAATTATGAAACCCCTCTTCTCACCAAATTTAATCTATCCTAGCCTACAATTTAAACTGTCTGACTTAACTCAAAGATCAATAAATCAGGTTTTGTTTTTCAAGTAAAATAATCAAGAGAATTACTTTTTTTCCCAAAACTTTAGAATACCACAAATTTTTGTGAATTAAAACAGAAGACTTCAATCAACTTTTTATGAAAAACAAAATCAGACTAGCAGAAAATTTTATTTCTAGTTCATTCACTAACAAAAATAAAATACAAAACATACTGATTGCAGGGAGACTTACTTGAGTTGCTGTATACATCTCTAATGAACAAAGTCCTCCTGGAGGGGAGAATGCAAAGCACTTCAGTTGAGGGAACTTAGGACGCAACATAACAGCCAGAACTACAGCTGCACCTGCCCCCAAACTGTGACCTTCGAATAGATAATTTGTAATATATGTATTTATATATGGTGTAACAGAACTCTCACACTGTAGGATTAAATAATACATTTCATTTTCTAATATAGCTTGGAAATTAAGGAAAGCACCATAAATTCAAGTATTACAATGTATATATTTAATTATCAAACCTATCTCAAAATGTTCTTCTTTCATTAATTTCCTAGCCATATCTAAAAATTAAATATTACTTAATGGGTTAACTGTATCATGTGCAAATTCTGTTACACAATATATATATATATATATATATACACAAACTCAGAATGGTTCCCTGAGAACAATATATGTTAAACACAGACCGTGCATGGCACAAGGAACTCTTCTGGGAAAATTAAATCCACTATAGTCCGAATAAGTAATGATAAATGACAAATACCATAGTTTTTTTCCTTTTTCATGATTTTAGCCCGACGTGGGCAACGGGTCTCTCGCAAAGAGAGACCCGTTGCCCACGTCGGGCTAAAATCATGAAAAAGGAAAAAAACTATGGTATTTGTCATTTATCATTACTTATTCGGACTATAGTGGATTTAATTTTCCCAGAAGAGTTCCTTGTGCCATGCACGGTCTGTGTTTAACATATATATATATATATATATGAGGGGTGGTCAGTAAATAAATTTACATGGCGTATAATTTCGCAACTAAAGGACTTACATTGATTATGTTTGTACCAGGTGAATTCATTAATTGTTGTTGGCAACACTGCACATTGATTCGGCTGCCATCTACCGTACATTAGTTATACGAGTCAGTTGAACATGGCAGCTTGACTGGAACAGTGCCCTGTCATTTCTGCAATGATATTCCGAGTATGTCAGTGGTCAAGAATTTCTCAAGCGCATTGTCACAGGAGATGAGACAGGGGTTCATCACCATACTCCAGAAACAAAATGTGCCAGCAATGGAAATGCTCTGGGTCCCCGCGACCAAAGAAGTTCAAGATTGTGAAGTCTGCTGGCAAAGTGATGATTACTGTGTTTTGGGACCACAAAAGTGTTTTGCTTGCAGACTTCATGCAAAAAGGCACAATAATCAATGCAGCTGCATATTGTTCAACACTGGAACGTTTACGAGTGGCCATTAAACGTAAACATCCTGGACTGCTCCATAGGGAAGGGCACTGTTCCAGTCGAGCTGCCATGTTCAACTGACTCATATAACCAATGTACAGTAGATGGAAGCTGAATTGACTTGCAGTGTTGCCAACAATGATTAACGAATTCACCTGATACAAACATAATCAATGTAGGTCCTTTAGTTATGAAATTATATGCTGTGTAAACTTAATTTCTGACCGCCCTTCATATATATATATATATATATATATATATATATATATATATATATATATATATATATATATATATATATATATATATATATATATATATATATGCAGTAAAATCACAGAAAAACACGTGATCTTTTAATAGGCAAACAACCACAGGGAAAAGGAAAAGTAAACAAGAAATCTGAGCACTACTTTCGTGATATATTCACATCTTCAGGGACAAGAAAAAATTGACAGAATTTACCAAGTAACTGAGTTAAATACACAAGCGAAAAATTCCCCAATAGGGAACTCAATTTAAAAACAAGAAAACAATCTAAAGATTTTTCTCCCAATAGATAACTTAATCTAAAGACTACTAAATTATTGAATACATAAAAACTATATAAATGAAATTAGACAATTAACATGTACACAAAACAAAAATTATTATAAGTTATTAGAAATAGTATTTAATTAAAACAGGCAATTAAGTGGCAAGAATCTAAGAAGACTTTGATGTTACCTCTTTATTTATGAGGGTCCCAGTGTTTATTTATGAGGGTCCCAGTGGAGGATCTATTAGTTTTTCTTTCGGAAGAATTGGTTAAGCATAATTTGTCATTACCTGTGACTACCATTATAGAATTAAGCTGTGCATAGTAGACTCAAAATTTGTGTTTAATAATGAATATTTTAAGCAGAAATTTGGTATGGCTATGGGAAACCCCCTCTCTCCCATTTTAATTAACTTATATATGGAGTTTTTTGAAAGTAAATTATTAAGGAAGATTCTGCCAAATTACGTTCCGTGGTTTAGATATGTAGATGATGTTCTTTGTCTTTGGCCAGAAACTTTAAATCTCAATGAATTCTTACCCAAGCTTAATAATTTAACTCCCTCTATCAATTTTACAGTTGAAATAGAAAAAGACTCATTTGTCCCATTTTTAGATGTTTTAATAAATAGGTCTGGAAAAAAGTTTAAGTACAATATTTACAGAAAACCCACATTATTATTATTCAGCTCACCACATTAACGTAAAATGAACCATTTTTTCTACTTTGTTCCTAAGATGCTTACGAATTTGTAGCCCAGAGTTCATTGATGATGAAATTAGTAAAATATATAAAATTGCGTTTGATTTAAAATATCCAAAGAACTGCATAGATAAATCTTTAAAAATGGCAAAGAAAACCTTCTACGAGGTAAAAGACAAGACTCTTTATACCACAAAAAATGTCTTAGTGTTACCATTTAGAGAAAATTTAATTTCTTTGATCTGCTGAAACTGCTGAGGACTTTTAACGTAAATATCGTGTTCAGAAATTTAGATGTAATTAAAAATTCATTGATTAAAAACTCCCCTTTAAGTGAACAGGGTTGTGTATATAAAATTCCATGCACAATATGTAATAAATTTTACATTGGTCAAACTGGCAAGATGCTTGAGTTACGTATTAAGCAGCATAAATACAGTATAAGAACCAGCCAGGAATCTAACACCATTTTCATTCACGTAAGAGATACTAATCATCCCACTGACTGGAAAAATGCCTCCAAATTAAGTTTTAGTAAATCTATTGTTAGTAGAAATATACTTGAATTGAGTGTGATTAAGAATAATGCTGATTTTGTTCTTAATATTAGCCCTGGACTTTATAAATTAGATTCGTATATTGTTAAAAAAGTGGTGTATTATTTTGACTGCATTCTTGCCACTTGATTGTTTGCTTTAATTAAATAAATATTATATTAATAATTAACATTTTTATATGTACATTTTAATTGTATTATGTCTTTTATATAGTCTTTATGTACTTGACAGTTTATTAGACTTTTGAACAGGTTAACTATTGAAAAATTTTTTAGATTGTTTTTAGATATTCAGAATATTCTGGAAGGAGCACGTGACAATGACTGCACCATGTCTTTCGTCTTCCTAGATTCTTGCCACTTAATTACCTGTTTTAATTAAATACTATTTCTAATAACTGTTATAATAATTTTTGTTTTGTGTACATGTTAATTGTCTAATTTCATTTATATAGTTTTTATGTATTCAATAATTCAGTAGTCTTTAGATTGTTATCTATTGGGAAAAAATCTTTAGATTGTTTTCTCGTTTTTAAATTGAGTTGCCTATTGGGGAATTTTTCGCTTGTGTATTTAACTCAGTTACTTGGTAAATTCTGTCAATTTTTTCTCGTCCCTGAAGATATGAATATATCATGAAAGCCCTCGGATTTCGTGTTTACTTTTCATTTTCCCTGTGGTTGTTTGCACACACACACACACACACACACACACACACAGTATACGGGATGAATTTCACACTGAAACATGAAATTAATAAATAATGCATACCCACAAAGAAAAATTAAAAGTGATTCAAAGGCCTTTCATGTATTTAGCAATACAATTCACCATGCAATGAAGGGAGAAGGCAAAAAGCTTAATATTAAAATACTATAGTTAGGAGGGATTATCAAAAACCAACAAGATGGGCTTCATCACTATTTTGCAAGTCAGTAAAAATACTTCATTTGTTACTACTGATGTAAAAGTTTACTGTTGCCATTACCATAGTAATTGAGTTCTCATTTTATAATTAACTATCCAAAATAAGCTAACTCCATTAAGAACTTTTAATTTCATAATTTATTCTACTGTAATTCTTCTTTATTATTATTATTAAGCCATATTTATTTTTGAACTAAATGTAAACTGATAATTTTATTTAAAATTGAGTAAAATAATCAAAAACTACTTTTTGTAAATTTTTACCTTTTGTTTATTGTTATTATTACTAGTACAGTTCCCGTCGCTTCGCTGATGGTTAGACAGGCTAAACTACAGAAAAGAATGCAGCCGTGAACATTTTGAGCTTCACATTGTGTCAACATTTCTGAATCTGGTATCTCCCAAAACCTCCTCACCCCCATTCATGCAACTTGGGGGCTAACCCCCTCCCCCATTACCCCCACTCCTCCCCATTACCCCCACCCCCACCCTTCCCCCATTACTGCCCGGGATAAATTTCACAAACAGACAGGCTAAACTACAGAAAAGAACACAGTCATGAAAATCTTGAGCTTCACATTTCTGCCCGTAATACAATTTCTGAATTTTTTTCTTGCAATTTTTTCTCACAATTTCTGAAAGTGTGACGGATGGACGGACGGACAGCTCTCTTATTATAGTATAGATTATTATTATTACTGTTGGGATTTTAAAAGTGGGAGTTTATTGTTATTATTATTTATTAATTATTACCATAATAAATATAAAATAATAGAATTTATAATATACTGAATTAGAAAACTTAAGTTAGTTAGCATATAAATCCTTGTAGGCCTAAAATGTATTTGGAAAATAAATATTGATTAGGTGACTTCTGGCACCAGAAGAGCCAGACAAGTTTAAACATGTTCATATGTGTAAAGGAATGAATAAAAGTTCCACAAATAGGGAACCAGTTTAGCAGTCACGTGACATAATGCCTTCTTTGTCATCCAATCATGTCATTAAAAACAAATTATTTGCACTAAATATACATAATAGTGATAGGATTTAATACAGTTAAATACGCCAAATAATTTAGTAACAAATATAAAACAAGCAGGAAATTATAAAAACTAAAATGATGTACTAATATCTGTTTTTTAAGTTGTAGACTCAATGAGGAATGAACAAAAGATATTGTGTAGAGCATGGAATGAAAACCCAAGTTCTGATGGGAAAATTATGCTTTTAGCATAATTTTCAGAAAATTTTCCTTTGGAATAATTTTAGCATATTTAAAACTATCATAAATCTGAAATGATCTTGTTTCAATTGGAATAAAACTGGAATAATACAATGAAAAAAAACAAGTAAAATCAATTATTCAAATTTGCACCACACAAAACTCATGCCTGACAGAATGTTGGTCAAATTCATGCAAATGAGAAATATCCCACACTTTCTAATTTTGCTAGGGCAGGGCGCTTTCGTCTAATGACATCCTCAGGAACACTCATTAGACAAAAGCGCTTGAGCACCCCTTTGTGTTTCTTTTCCCTTCGTGGTTTTATTCATCATAAATATTTTTCACGTGTCACTTTCGTGAAATAATTTTTCATATATATAACCCCGCAAGGGGTTTCTAAGCTCGTGCTCTTGAGTGCTCTCTATGCTCGTTTGTACGTGCTTGTTCCAGGAGGTTTCACGTGCGCCCTCCCGGCCCTAGCACCCAAGGATGATGGGGCTCGACCTTGCAGTCCTTGGTCTTTTTCCACTTTGACTGTCCCCTCCACCCTTTCTTTTTCCTCTGTCTTTCCTCTCACTTTTTCTTTGTTTTTCCGCCGAGATATGCCCTTTTAAATAGAGGCGAATCGGTTCTTCCCGAACTTCAAAAAAAAAAATATATATATATATGGGAATGAACTCAGAATGGTTCCCTGAGTTTTTTATGATACACACAGACCGTGCATGGAACAAGGAACTCTTTTGGGATAATTAAATCCACTATAGTCCGAATAAGTAATTGTAAATGACAAATACCAGTTTTTCTTTTTCATGATGCAAGCCCGATGTGGGCAACGGGTCTCTCGCAGAGAGGTCCCATAAATATAGCTTCCCTCACCAGCTATCTGCAAAGCAGACAGGATCCAGCTTTGGGACATGGATCTAGGGTTTAAAGCAGCCTAGTCCCACTACATTTAGAACCTCAATATAAGTAAAAGACTCGTTGTTTTCATGTCGGATTGAATAAATCGTGAAACGGACATGTTATGTGCCTTGAAAAGTGGATGCTCAATTCTGCAAGTTGAGGTTTAAGTTTTGGTTTTGGCTAATAATATAATAGTTACCCCTTTTTCTTTGATTTATTCAATCCAACGTGAATGCAACAAGTCTTTTACTTATATTGAGGTCCTAAATGTAGTGGGGCTTGGCTGCTTTAAACCCTAGATCCATGTCCCAAAGCTGGATCCTGTCTGCTTTGCAGATAGCTTGTGAGGGAAGCTATATTTATGGAACCTCTCTGCAAGAGACCCATTGCCCACGTCGGGCTTGCATCATGAAAAAGAAAAACTATGGTATTTGTCATTTACCATTACTTATTCGGACTATAATGGATTTAATTATCCCAGAAGAGTTCCTTGTTCCATGCACGGTCTGTGTGTATCATAAAAAACTCAGGGAACCATTCTGAGTTCATTCCCATCATGAAACGGACATGTTATGTGCCTTGAAAAGTGGACGCTCAATTCTGCCAGTTGAGGTTTAAGTTTTGGTTTTGGCTAAAAATATAATAGTTACCCCTTTTTCTTTGATTTATTCAATCCGACGTGAATGCAACGAGTCTTTTACTTATATTGAGGTTCTAAATGTAGTGGGGCTAGGCTGCTTTAAACCCTAGATCCGTGTCCCAAAGCTGGATCCTGTCTGCTTTGCAGATAGCTTGTGAGGGAAGCTATATTTATGGAACCTCTCTGCAAGAGACCCATTGCCCACGTCGGGCTTGCATCATGAAAAAGAAAAACTATGGTATTTGTCATTTACCATTACTTATTCGGACTATAATGGATTTAATTATCCCAGAAGAGTTCCTTGTTCCATGCACGGTCTGTGTGTATCATAAAAAACTCAGGGAACCATTCTGAGTTCATTCCCATCATGAAACGGACATGTTATGTGCCTTGAAAAGTGGACGCTCAATTCTGCCAGTTGAGGTTTAAGTTTTGGTTTTGGCTAAAAATATAATAGTTACCCCTTTTTCTTTGATTTATTCAATCCGACGTGAATGCAACGAGTCTTTTACTTATATTGAGGTTCTAAATGTAGTGGGGCTAGGCTGCTTTAAACCCTAGATCCGTGTCCCAAAGCTGGATCCTGTCTGCTTTGCAGATAGCTGGTGAGGGAAGCTATATTTATGGGACCTCTCTGCGAGAGACCCATTGCCCACGTCGGGCTTGCATCATGAAAAAGAAAAACTATGGTATTTGTCATTTACCATTACTTATTCGGACTATAGTGGATTTAATTATCCCAGAAGAGTTCCTTGTTCCATGCACGGTCTGTGTGTATCATATATATATATATATATATATATATATATATATAATGAAAATTCTCACTCAGTAATGTTGTAATACTGAAATTGAAAGAAAAAATTCTGCTCCACTCTTATTAATTAATTGATTGATTGACTTCATGAGGTACACTTGCAAATTATAGGTTGTACTGCCTATAAATGGCCAAAAAATGAAATGAAAACCCACCAAGGCCCACCCCTATAGGGCCTATACCCACCTAGTAACAGTGACTTGTTATGAGATTATAATATTAATGAATGTCAAATTAACAAATTTGATATTCAACTTGGGTCAAATAATGCCAGAAATGCTACCTTCTGTAGTGTAATAAACAATGCTTATAACACTCATGGGTGAATTCCAGACATTTTGCAGGTTTTACAGGCTTTCAAGATTGCTTGCCACCATGCAGGGCCTTGCTCACTGTCCCTATATCAAATGCTAATTGAGTGAATATTTTCTTTAGTGAACTTAAAAATATCTGAGAAATGAAATAGGCTCACCAATAACTCTCTTAGGAATGAGTTAATAAGTGGAGAAGGAATCAAGCAAAGTGGAGAGTGTGTAAGTTTTGAGCCATGTGTTGCTATGTTAAAATCCATGAACATATAAACATATACCCATCATAATGCAATCAATTGATTTCAGGGTATTTGATTGAAGTTGATGCTTTTTTATTTTATTCAAAGGATTTTATTTTTTTATGTTTCTTGGTTAAAGAACAAATACAAAAATTAAATAACTGACTTTTTCTGTTTCCCAACATTGAAATAAATTGAATTAACAAAGCAGGATTGAAAACTAGCATATTTCTAGAATAATTTCATTAATATTTTGGAATAATATTTCTGGTTTTAGCATAATTTTTCAGCGAGTGTAGCATACTTTGTCCTCAAAGAGATGGTAATTCTGGTCAACAGTCAGTCAGCGAGAGCTTGTCATAGAGAGGGGTCATGCAGCAATCCATCCAAAATTTATTATTCCCCCATTTGTCATTTTTATTTTAATACTCCCATCATGCCTATGTGAATTAGGGTCCATTTTTAAGATGAGTTCATAACAGTAAATTAAATTCAATTTCCTCCTAGGGTATATATTTGATGGAATCTTTCCTTTAGGCCCTAGACCCATTTGTGTCCCTTGCTAGGCCATACTCTTCATTTCCTTAGACCTATTTGAATTCTGATGAAAACCTATTTCCCTTCATTAATTGTATAAGTGCAAAAATAGTTTAATTTGTGAAAGAATATAAGAAGTATAAAAACTTTTTTTTTTCATGATAACCATGTCAAACAGGAGTGTTTTTTTTATAACAGTTAAAAGTAAAATCTGAAATTACAATAATGAAAAACAATGTTAGTTTCTCAGTTCAAGTTAAGTGGAAGTAAAACTAATAATACGAAGAAAAAGACATCAGTGGTTACACTATCATCCTTAAAGCTGGTTTCCATATGCATGGACTACTGTAGTACTGGCACCAATAATCCATGCATGAAGAAAAGTTGGAATTGTGTCAACTTTTTATACAACTGGCAAGCCAGGTCTCATTTTCCTGGTTTTCTTGTACTGATAAATGTCTGGTGTGCCACAAGCAGAAAATGTCACAGCAAAACAAAAAGTGAATAAGTTGTCATAAAATCTAACAAAAGTGTTCCTTGAGGTATATGAACATCCCTGCTTATAGGACTGTTGATCACCAGACCATAAAGACTGAGAAAAACAAGAATTAGCCCTCAAAAGTGAGCCAATTGGGGACTTACAAGGTAAGGGCATCGATTACACTGCCCAACAAAAAAATGTTTTTGCTGCTGATTTAATTCTAAGACCTGTTTCTGGATAATATTGATGTGCTGATTTCAAAAATCACCTTAGATTTTGTCCATCACATCAGGTTTTTGTGCAATGCAATATGCCTATTTTGGGTGATCCATGAAGGGCACTTATCAAAATTGATGATTTTTGAGACCTGTTAACAGCTTAAAGCTGGTATACTCGATGGTCCCCAGATAAGAAAACTGATGAAAGATCCGCAGTTCAGTAACTCAATGACCGAAACGGAGGCAAGAGCTTGGAATGCTTTTGTGGCAGTAGTTAAGAACTTCCTAGGAAACAAAAAGTCTGAAAATTATAAAGATCTTGTAAAGGATTTACTTGTAAACTTTCAGCAGTTGGGTTGCAACATGAGCATTAAAGTTCACTATCTCAACAGTCATCTGGATAAATTTCCAGAAAATCTTGATGTTAGTGAAGAGCAAGGTGAAAGGTTCCACCAAGATATCAAAGTGATGGAAGAACGATACCAAGGAAGATGGGATACCCATATGATGGCTGAATACTGCTGGAGCCTGCAAAGAGATTGTCTTGACATCTCTCATTCTAGGAAGTCCTATAAGAGAAAATTTATCAGCACTGAAAAGTAAGAAAACAAGAAAAAGACAATGTTAAGAAAACTGGTCCCGTGCTTGCTTTAATATGGATTCATTTTTTGCTTATTTAAACACTTTTAATCACTTTGTGTCAATATTACCATTGTATATTAAAGTTCACTCCCTGCACAATTGTTTACTTTTCCATGCTGATTCTGAGTATGTAAAAACTTATTTTTTGAAAAGAAAAAAAATTGGGCATAACCCTGCCAAAATGCGATATCTCCAAAATATCCGTATTTGATTGCTTGAAAACCTGATGTGATAGGCAAAAACTAAGGTGATTTTTGAAATCAGCACACCAAAGTTACCTAAAAACAGGTGTTAGAATTAAATCAGCAAAATTGGTGTTGGGCAGTGTTATTTTAAAAGGCTATTGGACAGTCAAAAGAAAATGTCATCAGAATTTGTAAAAATACTTTCAATTTCAGATAAGGCAAGAGGCAAGTTAAATTGTTTTAGAATTAATTGCAAAACAGTCTCACACAATAGGAGAGATGTTAATACTGCCTGTTTGCAAAGAAGTGGTAAGAATTATGTTGGGAGCTGATGTTGCCAAAGAAAGAGAGAAAATACTTCTTTCCAACAATAGTTTGGAGATGCATTTGTGTTATTTCACAGTACATGAAACAAAATGTCGCTGAAAAAGTAAGTTACAAACATTTCACTGATTCAAGTGGATGAATCCATTAACATAGTGGGAAAAGTCAGTAGTTGTTGTTGTTGTTTTTATTTGGTTTTAGATGAAGGAAAAATAATTGAGCCATTTTTTTGCTACAGAGAACTTAAAAAAAAACAAGGCAGGTTATTTTTAATGCAATGGATTTATAATTGAAATTTTTTAATTTACAGTATTGTGGCTTTCATGCGTAGCTATCTGTACCTCTAAATCTCATCATCTTTTCCTCACTGAAACTCAGGTGTCTGGGATGACTGACAGCAACCCCTTTTCTGTATCCTCTTACTTTCTGTATACTCAATATCACTCCAAAGGTGGATGTTGCATATATGTATAGAATGACCTAACTTGTTCTCGTATTCCCGAACTTAAATCTTCCAAATTCTATACCCTCTGGCTACAGCTTACATGCCCATCTCAAACTAAATACATCTGCACTGTTTGTTTACCTTTCCCCTAATTCTACTGACTATCCAAAATTCTTTGACTACCTCACTTCCAAAGTGGAATACATTCTTTCCCACTCAGAGCCGGATTTAGATGTGTGGAGGCCCTGGGCAGCCTCCATGTGGAGGCCCCCCTACCTTAGGGGAAGACACAATTGAAGTCATCCATAAGATTCATAATATAATTAACATACATACACTTTCAAAACATCATGCACTCTTGTGTCTGTCCATTCCACTCATTTCTGCAAAAAATGAAAGCCTCGGGTTACTCGGGTATTCCATTATAGTGAGAGTAGGCCTAAAAGAGTAATAAAAACAAAATAATAATCAGTACACAACAAATAGTAATTGGTAAAAGTTTATGTACTACAGTGGTATTGGATGTGCGTGTTTTTTTGTTGATCATCTATCAGTTTTTTCTAGTTTTGGGTTTTTTCTATTTTGATAATAGCTTGTCAATATGTGGAGGCCCCCAAGATGTGGAGGCCCATGGGCAGCTGCCCACTTTGCCCACTCCTAAATCCGGCCCTGTTCCCACTCCCCCTTTGCTGAAATCTCCATTTTAGGAGATTTCAATGCTCACCACCACCTTTGGCTTTCCTCTCATTTCACTGGCATCTCTAGTGAACTAGCTTATAACTTTTGTATCCTAAATGACCAACAGCAGATTATGCAGCACCCTACTCATATCCCAGATTGCCTTGTCGATAGCCCAACATTCTGGATTTATTTCTTACCTCTCATCCTTCTCCTTGCTGTGAAACTTTTTCTCCATTGGGCTCCTCCAATCACAATTGTATATCTGTTTCCTGTCCTATTGATCCAATTCAGCCTTTGGATCCTCTAAAGAGGAGGCACCTTTGGCTCTGATGATTGGGAGGCCCTAAGGTAGTACTTCTGTGATTTCCCATGGAATGATTACTGCTTCCATGGCTGGGGCCCTTCTGAGTGTGCTGAGTGCATCATGGAGGTGATTCTCTCAGGCATGGAGGCATACATTCCATATTCTATTCCTACTACTACTGCAAAAAAAACCTTGCTTTAACTTTGCTTGTTCTAATGCTATCCACAACAGAGAGGAGGCTTTCAGAAGGTACCATCACTATCCAACTCGACTCTCACTCAGCTTATATTTCTGGCCAGAATTGTGCAAAATCTGTTCTTCGACTTGCCAAAAATTCCTTCATCCAACAAAAATGTGAAAATCTATCCAATTCTAATTCTTCTTGCTCTTTCTGGCATCTAGCTAAGAACCTCTTCAACAACTTTACTTCCTCTTCTTTCCCTCCTCTTTTCCATTATGATAGCTCAGTTGCCATCTCTTCTCCTGAAAGCTGAACTCTTCGCTCAAACTTTCACTTACAATTCAACCCTGGATGATTCCAGTGCTTTCTTCCTGACTTTATTATGTCTGAAATTAGAATCTCTTCTAAAGATTTTTTTCTGCTCTATCTGGGCTCAACTCTAGGAAGGCGTATGATCTTCATGGTGTTCCTCCTACTCTTCTTAAGAACTATGCTTCTGTGCTGACACCCTGCGTAGGCAAACTCCTTCATCTTTGTCTTTTATTTGGTACTTTTCCTTCCTGCTGGCAGTTTGCTTTCATTCAGCCTGTCCCAAAGAAGGGTGACTGCTCTCAACCTTCCAACTATCATCCAATTGCTTTGATTTCTTGCCTTTCCAAAGTTTTTGAATCTATCCTTAATAGGAAGATTCTTAAACACCTCTCTACTCACAATCTTCTTTCAGATCATCAGTATGGGTTCTGCAAGGGACACTCTACTGGTGATCTTCTTGCACATCTCTCTGACTCTTGGTTATATCATCCTTTCAGGATTTTGGTGAAACTTTTGCTAATGCACTAGACATATCAAAAGCTAATTGCAAAAAACTTCACTTTTTTCTACGTGAAGGTCAAAATATGAAAATAAAAACCCACTCTAATAGATAGAGTTTATTTCCACAACAGTTTCAATGCCCACTGGCATCCTCCTCGGGTGGATACAGAAAAATGAATCCACCCGAGGAGGATGCCAGTGGGCGTCGAAACTGTTGTGGAAATAAACTCTATCTATTAGAGTGGGTTTTTATTTTCATATATCAAAAGCTTTTGATAGTTATGTAATTTACTGGTTAAATTTATAAGTCTTGTCATTTTGTTTCTACAATTATTTCAGTTTCCTAAAAAGTGAGTGAGTGATTGTGGCACCAAACAAGTCTATTTGAGTAGTACCAACTAGTCTAGTCAAAGTAAATGTAACAAAATATATTCTTGCACAATGCTTTCTATAAATCCCACATAACATACCAAAAGTCTGGACAAATAACTTTTTGAATTTTGCTCCTCACCACACTCCATTAATATGACAGTATCAAACTTTATTGCCATTCCAAATTAAATAATAATAACTGACACAACATTTAATAATGATAATGCAAGGAAAAGGTGAAGTAGGTATTCCTTCAAGTGGAAATACCAGGCTACCAGTGGCAGCTCGTGGTCAGGGAGAGTAGGGAGGCCCAAAATTGTATATAATATATACTTTATAAATAAAATAGATAAAGTGTTAGATGCCCTACTTTTTGCATGTCACGATCATATAGAATTAATACTATCAAAAAAATCCTCTTTCATAGTTTTTAGTGATAAAAACAGAGGACACCCAGCCTCCCATGCCTCCTCTAAAAAGCCACCACTGCAGGCTACCCCTCAGGGTGCAAGACTGAAAACCAACTAAGCAGCAGTGGATAGAGATCCACAGCTGCTATTCCAGAGGCTGACATGAGTGTCTGCAAAGGAAAACATTGATACTGAAGACCTACCATATATTGGGGTGTATAAGTCAGTATTTTAAGCTTAAAATTATGCCCCTAAAGTAGGGAGTCGACTTATAGGCCCAGTCTAAAAAATTAACCTTCCACTTTCCATTTTAGCTTGTATTTTTCAAGATTCAACCATTTGATATTTGACCAACTTGGGAATTTGATGGTTATATATTATAACCTCAATTTGCCTTTCAACTGAGCCAATCAATCAAATAGGAGTGAAACTGTTATTCTGCCATCAGATGGCAGGGTAGGCAATCCAGACTTAATTTTGTTGTCAATCATTTGTGCAGTTGACACACACATTATTTCTAATGCAAAATTTTACGTCTTTTAATTGTTTTTTTTCTATACTCAAAAGCACAAAATGGGTGGAAATTGTGTAGTTTCAGCCCACGCATGGCACATTGTGTTCCTTTCACTTTTTGGATTCTGACTATGTCATGTAATTACTATTGCAAGTAAATAAATATGTATGGGTTTATATAAATGCTAGCATTAAAAACAAACTTTGGGATTGATGTAAGGGACATATAGATGTATAGTTTTAAGCAATGGTAAATGTTTTTATGTTGGTTGGGGTGGTTTTGCTATTGAAATAGGTACTCCTTTCTGTTGCTTATTATTATAACTAGTATAGTTCCCGTCGCTTCACTGATGGTTAGACAGGCTAAACTACAGAAAAGAACGCAGCCGTGAAAATTTTGAGCTTCACATTGTGTCAACATTTCTGAATCTGGTATCTCCCAAAACCTCCTCACCCCCATTCATGCAACTTGGGGGCTAACCCCCTCCCCATTACCCCACCCATCCCCCATTACCCCCACCCATCCCCCATTACTGCCCGGGATAAATCTCACAAACAGACAGACAGACAGACAGGCTAAACTACAGAAAAGAACACAGTCATGAAAATCTTGAGCTTCACATTTCCGCCCATAATACAATTTCTGAATTTTTTTCTCACAATTTTTTCTCAATTTCTGAAAGTGTGACGGACGGACGGACGGACGGACGGACAGACAGACAGCTCTCTTATTATAGTATAGATGAAGATGATGTTATGGTTTCTCCAACTCAACCTAAGGGCTTGTCTTTAAAAGACCTTAGTGAGATCTTCAAAAGTCTGGATAACCTCATAAACTTGACAGAAGAAAAGGACCCTAATGCTGAGAGTTCATTGCTGTGAAGAGCTTTTCATAAAGGCATAGCCTGTTACAGGGTCCTTTATGAACAAGAGGAGGATGTAGTTCAACTGAAGCTGGATAAATTCTTTAAGAAGGTTGGCAGACCACAGCCAGCACAAGCAGCTTCAACATCTGCTGCAAAGACTCCTTCAAAATCCCCAGCCCCAAGCTTTTTTATTCCACAGTCAATAGCCTCTCTTCTTCCAACTTCTGATAATAAACCAAGTCCAGTAAGCCCAGTTGAAAGAGAGTTAAGGTAAAAAAATATTTTTAATGGCATTGTTTCTCGTCTTAAGTTATTTCATGCTTTTTAATGATTTAATATTATTTCCTTAACACTTTAGTAATGTTATTTTATCTTTATGTAACACGAGAGGGGACTTAATCTCTTTACCAAGATGCTAGAACACATCCCCAATTATAACGTGCAAGTCTATGGGAAAATGGCACTCAACATTCAACTTGTTTGAGATTCAACCACATTTTCAGGAATGCATCCTGGTCGAATCTCAGGAGTTGCCTGTACACCACACAAACACACTTCACACTAAAAGAGAGAGGACTTCATTGCAAATAAATGATGTAAACATGAAACAAATTTGTTTACTACCAAAAGTTTAGAGCAAAGTTTATGTGGCTAAAATATTGTTAAACTGAATAAGCCATTTGTCCACATGATGCTGCACCAAGGGCGTACTGAAGGTGGGAAGGCCGACAGAGGTGGTCGCCCCCCCCCTTGGGCCTTGTACCAGTGTCTATTGATGTGCATATCTTTATAACTATGTACTAAAGTTTGTACACACAGTTACGGAGATAAGCAGGTTTTGTTTTAGTTTGTATATTTTATAGTAAGAATACATTTTAAATTATGAATTTATTCTATATGCATTAATATAAAAAATTAATACTAAACCTGTCATCCAGGCCAGTGTTGCCAGGTAAAAAATTGAAAACCCACCAAATCATGCTTAAAAACAAGCCCAAAAACAGCCAAACCAAGGTTTCATACTATATATATATATATATATACAGGGTGTTTCAGGAGGAAAGGTCAATACTTTGGGAGGTGATAGTATTGGTCATTGTGAGAAAAAAAGCTCATATGAACATGTGTCTAATTCGGAATGGTTATGGAGATAGAGCTGTTTGAATCTGATGCGCACACAGCTCTTCCTCCCCCTTCCCTCTCCTATAACCATGAACCATGTAAGCTGTAATGTAAGCATGTAACATAAGTAGGCTGACCATATTTCCTTGAGACAAAAACGGGACATTGGGATGGCAAAAAAGGGACGGGGGTTATGTAATATTCTGTATTCATGAAAGGGTAAGTACATAAACCGGGACAAAATTGACATTTTTATTAAAACGACGGGACGGCCAGGAAATATAAAACAAACGGTACTGTCCCATTCAAAACAGTACGTATGGTCAGCCTAAACATAAGCCAATCGACAGCTGACTGTTGTGAGTGACATTGTTTGGTGTTTGAAGCAGTGTTAAGAATGCCACACACCTTCACACATGCTGAATATGCAGATATGGTGTATGTCTACAGTTTTTGCGATGGAAGTGCAACAGCTGCTGTTGCAGAATACTGTCGACAGTTTCCGAACTGCAGAATTCAGGATCGAAGTGTGTTTACCAGGGTTTTCAACACATTTCGTGAGATTGGTACACTTCCCAGCACTCATGTTTCATCTGAACATGAAGGTCAACAAGATGTGGATGAAGTGGAAAACATTCTTCAGTTGGTAGAGCATAGTCCTACTACTAGCTCACGAAGAATTTCTACACGTCTCGGTGTACCACACACAAGAGTATGGTGAACATTACGTGAGGAAGGCTTGCATCCATATCATGTACACCACCTTCAACCAGGAGACACTGCCATACGACTGGAATTTTGTCATTGGGTAAATGCTAATCACCAATTGCTTCGATTAATACTATTCACTGATGAAGCTACTTTCACCCGTGATGGTATCAACAACACTCATAATGCTCATCGGTGGTCAGACAAAAATCCAAATGCCACTGTGGAAACAAATTTTCAACATCGCTTCTCTGCCAATGTGTGGTGCGGTATCATCGATGATCAGCTGATTGGCCCTGTTACTTTAGAGAATCGTCTTACAGGACAAAGTTACCTACAATTTCTGCAAAATGAATTGCCAGGACTATTGGAGGATGTTCCTTTGGCTACATGCGCTGGTATGTACCTTCAGCATGACGGAGCTCCTCCACATTCTACCCATCTGGTGATGCAATACCTAAATCAAATTTTCCTTGGTGAATGGATTAGCCGCGGTGGTTCCATTCAATGGCCATCAAGGTCTCCAGACCTCTCTCCATTAGATTATTGTTTGTGGGGGTGGATGAAAAATAAAGTTTACAAAAGAAAGGTGGATACACGAGACAAATTGCTCGCGCGCATTTTGGATGCTGCTGCCCGCATAAAGGAACGTCAAGATCAACTCAGATGAACAACACACGATCTTCGCACATGAGTTGCAAAGTACATTGAGGTTGATGATGGGATTTTTGAAAATGTATTGTAAACTGTAACAAACTTGTCATTTCTGTATCTGATACCATTCAAAATGCCAGTGTTTAAACATTAAATGTTAGAAACAGTAACTGGTTTCTCTTTCTTGATTACCATTAACAATGCTTTTGTATTTGTAGATTCAAACAGCTCTATCTCCATAACCATTCAGAATTAGACACGTGTTCATATGAACTTTTTGTTCTCACAATGACTGATACTATCACCTCCCGAAGTATTGACCTTTCCTCCTGAAACACCCTGTGTATATATGTATATAAAATATATATATATATATATGATGAATAAAACCACGAAGGAAAGGAAACACAAAACGGTGCTCAAGCGCTTTCGTCTAATGACATCCTCAGGAACACTGAAATAATTTTCATATATATATATATATATTATATTCCCCGCAAGGGGGTTCTAAGCTCATGCTCTTGAGTGCTCTTTGTGCTCGTTTGTATGTGCTTGTTCCTGGAGGTTTCACGTGCGCCCTCCCGGCCCTAGCACCCAAGGATGATGGGGCTCGACCCTGCAGTCCTTGTCATCCTTGGTCTTTTTCCACTTCGACTGTCCCCTCCACCCTTTCTTTTTCCTCTGTCTTTCCTCTCACTTTTTCTTTGTTTTTCCGCTGAGATATGCCCTTTAAATAGAGGCGAATTGGTTCTTCCTGAACTAAAAAAAAAAAAAAAAAAAAAAATTATATATATATATATATTAGTGTCCCAATTTTTTTTTTTAACACGACCTGACCACTCATGTCATGCACGGATGTGGTTTGGCCTAAATCATTGGCTGTGTGATTTTCAACTCGATCAGATGATATTTAGAGGTCCCGACGTTTGATGACTTTTTTTTGGTTTTCAGAATTGATCATTATGGCATTGACAAAATCAAACATCAAGTTGTGGCTTCTTGAGAGGTCTCCGATAGCAGAGCTGGCTAAATCTCGATTACCAAGTAATATGGACGTGTTGCTCCTTTTCTTCTACCATCACCGCGACCAAAAGAAGACAGATTCCAACAGTGTCAAGGCTGTAATATCGGCTGTATTAGAAATCTGGGCTAGAGCGAACTCGAATCTGGCAACAACCTCCGTTCATGCCTCGACTAAACTGAAAGCTTTGGTTCAGAGGTATCGAAATTTGCATAAAAACAAGAACAAGACTGGAATGACTTACAATATGCAGCGGGATGTATTCTTGGCTGATATGGAGGATATTTTTGATGTCGCCCGCTCAGACGTTCTGGATTGGGGAGATATCCCTCTTGAAGACAAGGAATTCCTCATTTCCCAAAGGGTAGATCGACATACGAGTTACATGGGAGGTGAAGATAGAAAATATAATGCAGCCACAATGAAAAGACAGGAAAGGGAAAGAGCTCTTGAGCGGGCACACACGGCGTCAAACGGAGGAGGCTCTAGCTGTAGGAGTCACAGAAGAGGCTACCGACAGCAGTTCTAGCACATCGTCAGCTGACAGTGGAAACGAAGCCGTCACTTGTGGACTTAAACCTTCGAAAGCTCCCAAACATGACAGACTAAAAGAAAGTCTGAGTGATCTTGACCTGGCAGCAACTTGGGATCGCGAGGGCCTTTCTGTTCGACAGGCAACATCAGCATTTGCTGCGACTGCAAAATCCCTAGCTCTCGGTCCTGACAGTGTTCCATCAAAGAGCACGGTTCACCGCTTCCGACAAAAGGCCCGTACAATGATAGGGACCAATGTTATTGGCCACCTCGAGCAGCTTCCACCTCGAACAGGAGGGTAAGTCAGTCGATCGGATTGCTGTTGTGGTGACACGGGATGGTGTGGAAGAGCTATTAGGAGCACCGAAAATAATAGATGGCACAGGACAGCAAATGGCAAGCGCAGTCCATCAAGCGCTCACCCTAGTCGGAATTGAGGACAAGATCATAGGCATGGTGTTTGACACGACGGCATCAAACACAGGGATAGTGCAAGGTGCGTGCGCGCGTTTGGAAGCGGCATTGGGAAGATCTCTTTTATGGTTTGCTTGCCGTCATCACGTTCACGAAGTGATTCTCAAGGATGTCTTCGTCGTGTGCCTAGGAACACCACCAAGTCCTCAAATCCCACTTTTCAGGAGATTCAAGGAGGCCTGGCCATCAATGAACCACTGTCAGTTGGATGCATTTGACAAGGACAAGGTGGCTAAAGCCTTCATAAATGGCAATGCTTGCCTTTCACAAATGCGACTTGAGGTAATAGACTATCTCCGCGATGCCCTAAGAAGTGGTAATCATCCTCGAGAGGATTATGAAGAACTTCTTCGACTGAGCCTCTTGTACCTCGGAGACGACGTAGGACGCTACAAGCTTCGGCCTCCAGGGGCTTACCATCAGGCCAGATGGATGGCCAAAGGTATTTACTGCCTGAAAATAGCATTACTGCAGTCCCAGTTCTCCGAACTTCGTCTTCAAGAACTGCAAGGGGTTCGCCGCATGGCTCTCTTCGTGAGCCTTGTATACGTGCGTCACTGGCACGAGGGTCCTATCGCCATCAAATCTCCCAAAGACGTTAGGCTGTGCAATCTTGTTGTAGGTTACCCTGACAAGGACGTTGGAAACACAGCTTACCGGGCTGTGCTCCGTCATCTGTGGTATATCTCGGAGGACTTAATCTGTCTTGCACTGTTTGATGACAGAGTTGACGACAATGAAAAGCGTAACATGACGGCTAACCTGAAAAAGCGCCCTGGGAAAGGACTCAAACGGGTCCAAGGCAAGGGACTGCAAGTGGATGGCCGTTTAAGTCCGTGGGTGACGAGTCGATCCACCACACTCTTCCAGTTTCTCCAAGTTGAGCCCACGTTGCTCACCAAAGACCCTGAAACATGGCCTACTGACGAAAACTACCGTCTGGCAAAGAGCCGAGCTGCAGAACTGATGGTGGTCAATGATGCAGGAGAACGAGGCATCACCCTCATTGAGAAATACACAAGCAAACCTCTGTGCCATGATGAAGAAGACCTCCAGTTCCTCCTTCGAACTGTCCACTCACACCGACGGAATGTGAGCCGGAAGGGAACAAAGACGGATCTCATGAAACACGTGTTTAGTTAAAATGCATAAATGTGATGCTTTGAAATTGTTGTTTGTGCGTTTAAGATTAAAATACATGTTTATTTTGTATAATCATCTTTGTGATGGAAGTTTTGAGAAATATTTCAGTTAATTTGCCTTTCAGTTAAGAGGAGAAATAAAGTGTTCAAAGTTCGGGACCTTTAAATTTCCTTCGATCTCTCTGAAATTTTACAGGAAGACTTCTAATGGGAAACATCAAAAGAGCGCAACACGAGCGGATTTGTATCCCGAAAAAAAATTTGGCCCCCTATGTGTTTGGGACACCCTAATATATATATATATATTATATATATATATGATGAATAAAACCACGAAGGAAAGGAAACACAGAATGGTGCTCAAGCACTTTCGTCTAATGACATCCTCAGGAACACTGAAGTACATAAAGAGTTACAGCCTATATATAGGTTACAGAAAAAAAATAATATATATATATATATATATATATAATATATACACAATAAACGGAGAAACAAAAAGGATTGTGGGAGGGGCACACAAATTTATAAGGAAAACTATCAATTTTTAGCACAAGATTAAATGAATTGTTTCCAACCAATGTTATAGATAAAAAAAAAATATACAAATTTATACTGGAAATCTGCCAGGGTTTTAGCACTCTGCCCTTTTTGTATATAAAAATTGAAAAATAAAAGTTATTAGGGTGGCATACAAGTTTATCAAAGATTTAGCATTCTACCTTTCTTATCTAAATCTGTTCTGAAGGAATTCAAAACAACAGGATCGAGTTGAAAAAGACCTTTGCTCATGTTGAAGTTATTTGTAAGTTGGATAATGGCAGACTCAAGAATATTTCTATTAACAATGTTGCTAGAGTGAAATAAAACTGAAGCATTATTCCAATCAATACAGTGGGATAACTCTGACAAACGGACAAAAAGGGCACTGGACAACTGTCCTGTTCTAACGGAATATTGATGGTTTTATATGTGTGTGCAAATCCTTTCCCGTCTGACCTATGTAAAAGGAATCACATTGTTTACAACCAATTTTATAGATAATGCAACATTGTTAATAGAAATATTCTTGAGTCTGCCATTATCCAACTTACAAATAACTTCAACATGAGCAAAGGTCTTTTTCAACTCGATCCTGTTGTTTTGAATTCCTTCAGAACAGATTTAGATAAGAAAGGTAGAATGCTAAATCTTTGGTAAACTTGTATGCCACCATAATAACTTTTATTTTTCAATTTTTATATACAAAAAGGGCAGAGTGCTAAAACCAGGGCAGATTTCCAGTATAAATTTGTATATATTTTTTTTTATCTATAACATTGGTTGGAAACAATTAATTTAATCTTGTGCTAAAAATCGATAGTTTTTCCTTATAAATTTGTGCCCCTCCCACAATCCTTTTTGTTTCTCCATTTATTGTGTGTATATATATATATATGCTGCAAACCCACAAGGAAAAGAAAAACGATTCCAAGGCCTTTCGTGTATTCAAAGCTACACCTCGTCAGGGAATGAAGTTAAAAGGCGAGAAGCCCATATATATATACAACGTACAGGAAAAACAAAACAATTAGCACATACTTAACAAGGGTTAATGAGAGGCAAAAGAATTTTAACATGATATCGTCAATTTTATAAGTCCCCGAGCTGTTATTGAAATTGTTTTTAAAATGAATAAATGCACATTCTAGAATATTTCGTTCTATTATATCTCTGTTTTTAACAAGCGCTTTAGAACTATCCCACTTGATGCTATGGTTACATCTATACATATGGTTAAATAAGCATTGGAAGTACTAGCTGTTCTACAAGCATATTTATGCTGTTTTACCCTAATATCTAACGTTTTACCGGTTTGGCCTATATATACTGAGTTACATTGTGTACATCCGATCGAATACACACAACCAACAACAACATTATCTATATACCTCTAAATAGAGACCCATTGGAGGATGTTAATAAAATGTTTAACAGAAAATTAAGAGAAATATTAAAAAATAACTATAATGGGCTTTCACAGCAGTTTCTTAGTATTAATTCGTCACTACCATATCTGTACGGCTTAGTAAAAACACACAAAGTTAATAATCCCATGAGGCCTATTGTTAGCTCAGTGGCTCCGTAACCTATAAGCTATCGAAATGGTTAGTTAGTTTATTAACACCATTAGTTGGCTCTGTTTCTGAGTCACATATTATAAATAGCATGGATCTTATTGACAAACTGAAGTTCCCTAATGACCCTAATTTCAAATTGGTAAGCTTCGATGTATGCTCGCTATTCACAAAAGTCCCTGTTGATGACCTACTTGATTTCTTAAAAGATAAGATTTCTGATATTCTTTCCCTGTTCAACACAACACTCTTATTGAGTTAATTAAGCTGTGTGTCAAAGATTGTAAATTTCAGTTTGAAAATAAGTTTTATGTTATGTCGTTTGGATTGGCTATGGGAAATCCCCTTTCACCTGTACTAGCTAATTTATATATGGAATTTTTTTGAAAGTAGAATTTTGCCTACGATTGTTAATTTTAACCTGGTTTGGTACAGGTATATAGATGATATTTTATGCCTTTGGCCTAATAATTTGGATGTGGACTTATTTCTTGGTAGGCTCAACAATTTAGCCCCATCTATTAAGTTTACAGTTGAAAAAGAAAATGAGGGAAGCCTACCTTTTCTTGATCTAAAAATTTGGAGATGCTCTAATCAGTTCAAATATGAAGTCTACCGTAAGCCTACTAATAATAACTCTTACGTGCATTTTTATTCTGACCATCATCCTTCGATTAAATCCTCTATTTTCTCTGCTATGTTTCTTCGAGCATTGAGAGTTGTCAGTCCTGAATTTTTAGATTCCGAGTTATGCAATATCATGAATATTGGTACTAAATTATGTTATCCTATTTCATTTTTAGATAACTGTCTTAAGAAAGCCAAGAATAG
Organism: Bathynomus jamesi; assembly: GCA_023014485.1. NCBI lineage: Eukaryota > Metazoa > Arthropoda > Malacostraca > Isopoda > Cirolanidae > Bathynomus > Bathynomus jamesi. The sequence goes on along the minus strand of JAJOZX010000661.1, from coordinate 1,168,598 downwards.
GTATTATAATAATGTAATTGTAAAGGAATTTCAGCGTAAAAATATCCTTAGCCTACCTTACCATGTTAATTTTCAATACCTTCCAACTGTACTTAAAGCAATTGGCATTAATGTAATCTTTAAGTATAATAATACTGTTAAATCACGCCTAATAAAGAATAGCCCTGATAATGTTGTTGGTTGTGTGTATTCGATCGGATGTACACAATGTAACTCAGTATATATAGGCCAAACCGGTAAAACGTTAGATATTAGGGTAAAACAGCATAAATATGCTTGTAGAACAGCTAGTACTTCCAATGCTTTATTTAACCATATGTATAGATGTAACCATAGCATCAAGTGGGATAGTTCTAAAGCGCTTGTTAAAAACAGAGATATAATAGAACGAAATATTCTAGAATGTGCATTTATTTTTAAAAAACAATTTCAATAACAGCTTGGGGACTTATAAAATTGACGATATCATGTTAAAATTTCTTTTGCCTCTCATTAACCCTTGTTAAGTATGTGCTAATTGTTTTGTTTTTCCTGTACGTTGTATATATATATGGGCTTCTCGCCTTTTAACTTCATTCCCTGACGAGGTGTAGCTTTGAATACACGAAAGGCCTTGGAATCGTTTTTCTTTTTCCTTGTGGGTTTGCAGCATTCATTCATTTCACGTGTTTTATTGTGAAATTCATCCCATATATATATATATATATTTTTTTTTTTCTGTAACCTATATGCTGTAATTCTTTATGTACTTCAGTGTTCCTGAGGATGTCATTAGACAAAAGCGCTTGAGCACCATTCTGTGTTTCCTTTCCTTCGTGGTTTTATTCATCATAAATATTTTTCATGTGTTACTTTCGTGAAATAATTTTCATATTATATATATATATATATATATATAATATATATATATATATATTTATTTAAGAGAAATCCAATGACAAGGAGAAATGTAAATGCCATGAAAAGTCTTCTTTAATGCGCAACGTTTCGAGCAATACGCTCATCTTCAGGCTGTTTAATAACAATGTGAAATTAAAATCAATATTGAATGAAAAACAAAACAGAAAATTTCTATAACCTATTCGTAAAGACAAATTTTAAAAGACTGAGAAAAGAGGGTTAAATTCTAAGTTATACAGATTTACATATAAAAATTAAGAAGTTATTTTTAAATACATGTAGTAAAAGTGAAATTAATACACTGGAAAAATTACCAATAGTACACTGGAAACACTGGAACTATCTACCTTACACTGCAGTATCCGAGGCCGACTAATTTGAGCAGACAAAGAGCGGGAAACACGAGAGAATGGCGAGGGCGATTGGGGACGGAGGGATTATAAGGAATTGGGGAAGGAGGAGGGATCATAGCAAATTGAGAGGGCGGCCGATGATCACATTCAGACTAGGACAATGCTTTAATGAACAGCGAATTCTAAAATTCTTAGTGAGTTGGGACAAGTATTACAACCAAGAATTTTAAAATTGTCTAAAGTGACATCAATTTTACATTCTATGCTGTGTTCGCGAATCCTCGAAACCTCTTTAGTTTTTAAAATTTTACCTGTTCGGCCACTTATTCCCATATGCGAATAAAATCTAGCCCTGAGAGAGTGAACAGTGCTGCCGATGTAATTCCCAAGGAGACACCTAGGGCAGGTAAATAAATATACAACACCGCTACGCAACGAGTCAGGGGTTCGATCCTTCGCTGAGAAAAAGCTACCTAAGGACGTTTTATTAATAAATATGATGCGGAAATCAGTATGATAAAAAATTTCCTTAACAATTTTGTAAATTTAAGCTTAAATTCCTTATTCAAAGGACCCATTTCAGGTACCAAGAAATATTTTATATCCTTCGGTACTGTAATACATGGAAGTTGAGGGCTATAAACATTATTTAAGAAGGATCTAATTAGTTTGTCTACATATTGAACAGGAAAACTATTATTAGTAAAGTATGATCTTAGATTATTAAATTCATCATTAAGTAAGGTAAAATTAGAGGTCAAATTATATCCTCTGAACAGGAGAGTTTTAATACAAGACATCTTATAGTTGAAATCAGTAAAACTAAAAAAAATTCATGCCCAAACCAGTGAAAGTGGGTTTCCTGTAAACTGATGTAGTAATAGAATCACCGTTTTTCGAAATTAAAAGATCTAAGAAGGGGAGGGAGCCATTTTTCTCAGTTTCCATTGTATACGTTATATTGGGGTGCAAAGAATTTAGGAAGTTAAAGAATTGTTGCGCTTGTACCGCATTATCAAAGACTGCTATCGAATCATCAACGAAGCGTCGATAGAAAATTGGCTTGAGATGAGTGGGAGATTGTCTAAAAATTACACTTTCTAAATGAGTCATAAAAAAGTCAGCTGCTAACGGTCCGACTGGTGATCCCATCCCTACCCCATCAATTTGTTGGTAAACCTTATTGTTGAAAGTGAAATAGCATTGTTTGAAGACCAATTCTAAAAGTTCCTTCAAATGAGACAATGAAAAACCATGAAAATTATCAACTGAGCTAAAAACCCTATCTAAAATAATGGCAATAGTTTCAGATACAGGTACATTTGTGAAAAGTGACTTTACATCAAAACTGACAAAAAACTTTTTTGAATCGAAGTTTTTACCAAGGAGGTCTTTTTGGAATTCAAAGAGTTATTTATAGTGTAAGCATTTTTCGCAAAGGGGACAGGAGACGAACAACAAATTTTGCCAATTGAAAGGTGGGTAAGTTATACGAAGCTAAAATAGGACGGAGAGGTGTTCCAGCTTTATGGATTTTAGGCAGACAATATAATTGAGCAAGATTAGCACCAGATGCGAACAACTGAGAGTAAGTATCATTTTTTATTATCTTTAAGGACTTTAGTCGTGACAGAAATCTATTAACCTGGTCTTCTAACCTTACAATGACTTTATTTACAGGTTCTAGAATTTGTTTGAATTTAGTAAGATCACTTAGGATTTCATTAGTTTTGTTTATGTAGTCCGATTTATTCAAAATAACCACTCCGTTACCCTTGTCTGGTCTAGTCACAACAATCTCCTGGTTCTTTGCCAAATTCTTAATACACTGCAAATCACTCTTCCTAAATATGAAAGATTGAAATTTAAGATTTCTAAGTTTCAGAAAAAATTCTTGAGTTAGATTTGAGAACTGACATTTGAAATTATTGAAATCCCCCACATGGGGAACATTTTTCAAGCCATTGAAAAATTTTTCAAAGTAAAGAAAAAACGAAGGCTTATATATTTGAAACAACGGAAGCTTAAATTGCAAACCAAGTGACAGTAAAAACTTTTCCCGAGGGGAGAGTGTGTAACTAGAAAGATTCGAAATTACCTTCTCTGAATTGAAAAAATTTGGTGAATTCATTCCCAAAGCCTTTAACTTACGTTCATGTGTTTCCAAGATGGTAGAGTGAAATTTTTCTAGTTCACGTTGTACAAGAGAAATTATTAATAAATAGTCCAACAACGACAAAGTATTTTTAAGAGTAGTTATATAATGCCCAAGAGACTTGTTATGCGAATCTGATATTTTGATTTTATAATTAATTTCATTATTTAATAAATATTCCAGGGACGATTGATAAAATTCAGAGTCATATAGATTATCACGGTAGAGTTTGAAATAAACAAATTTCGGGAAAATCCTGCAAGTCCGACACATTTCAAGAAAATAACAGTCCAGTTTTGACTTGAGAAACTTTCGTGAAGTCTTCCAAACATGGCGATAAGCCCTGAGGCCATCTTGTCCATACCTTGAATATATATAGTCATGCGGGTTGCTTCTACAGAGCTTCAATTTAATATTTAAGAGAAATCCAATGACAAGGAGAAATGTAAATGCCATGAAAAGTCTTCTTTAATGCGCAACGTTTCGAGCAATACGCTCATCTTCAGGCTGTTTAATAACAATGTGAAATTAAAATCAATATTGAATGAAAAACAAAACAGAAAATTTCTATAACCTATTCGTAAAGACAAATTTTAAAAGACTGAGAAAAGAGGGTTAAATTCTAAGTTATACAGATTTACATATAAAAATTAAGAAGTTATTTTTAAATACATGTAGTAAAAGTGAAATTAATACACTGGAAAAATTACCAATAGTACACTGGAAACACTGGAACTATCTACCTTACACTGCAGTATCCGAGGCCGACTAATTTGAGCAGAAAGAGCGGGAAACACGAGAGAATGGCGAGGGCGATTGGGGACGGAGGGATTATAAGGAATTGGGGAAGGAGGAGGGATCATAGCAAATTGAGAGGGACGGCCGATGAGTCAACATTCAGACTAGGGGACAATGCTTTAATGAACAGCGATTCTAAAATTCTTAGTGAGTTGGGACAAGTATTACAACCAAGAATTTTAAAATTGTCTAAAGTGACATCAATTTTACATTCTATGCTGTGTTCGCGAATCCTCGAAACCTCTTTAGTTTTTAAAATTTTACCTGTTCGGCCACTTATTCCCATATGCGAATAAAATCTAGCCCTGAGAGAGCGAACAGTGCTGCCGATGTAATTCCCAAGGAGACACCTAGGGCAGGTAAATAAATATACAACACCGCTACGCAACGAGTCAGGGGTTCGATCCTTCGCTGAGAAAAAGCTACCTAAGGACGTTTTATTAATAAATATGATGCGGAAATCAGTATGATAAAAAAATTTCCTTAACAATTTTGTAAATTTAAGCTTAAATTCCTTATTCAAAGGACCCATTTCAGGTACCAAGAAATATTTTATATCCTTCGGTACTGTAATACATGGAAGTTGAGGGCTATAAACATTATTTAAGAAGGATCTAATTAGTTTGTCTACATATTGAACAGGAAAACTATTATTAGTAAAGTATGATCTTAGATTATTAAATTCATCATTAAGTAAGGTAAAATTAGAGGTCAAATTATATCCTCTGAACAGGAGAGTTTTAATACAAGACATCTTATAGTTGAAATCAGTAAAACTAAAAAAATTCATGCCCAAACCAGTGAAAGTGGGTTTCCTGTAAACTGATGTAGTAATAGAATCACCGTTTTTCGAAATTAAAAGATCTAAGAAGGGGAGGGAGCCATTTTTCTCAGTTTCCATTGTATACGTTATATTGCCATTATTTTAGATAGGGTTTTTAGCTCAGTTGATAATTTTCATGGTTTTTCATTGTCTCATTTGAAGGAACTTTTAGAATTGGTCTTCAAACAATGCTATTTCACTTTCAACAATAAGGTTTACCAACAAATTGATGGGGTAGGGATGGGATCACCAGTCGGACCGTTAGCAGCTGACTTTTTTATGACTCATTTAGAAAGTGTAATTTTTAGGCAATCTCCCACTCATCTCAAGCCAATTTTCTATCGACGCTTCGTTGATGATTCGATAGCAGTCTTTGATAATGCGGTACAAGCGCAACAATTCTTTAACTTCCTAAATTCTTTGCACCCCAATATAACGTATACAATGGAAACTGAGAAAAATGGCTCCCTCCCCTTCTTAGATCTTTTAATTTCGAAAAACGGTGATTCTATTACTACATCAGTTTACAGGAAACCCACTTTCACTGGTTTGGGCATGAATTTTTTTAGTTTTACTGATTTCAACTATAAGATGTCTTGTATTAAAACTCTCCTGTTCAGAGGATATAATTTGACCTCTAATTTTACCTTACTTAATGATGAATTTAATAATCTAAGATCATACTTTACTAATAATAGTTTTCCTGTTCAATATGTAGACAAACTAATTAGATCCTTCTTAAATAATGTTTATAGCCCTCAACTTCCATGTATTACAGTACCGAAGGATAAAATATTTCTTGGTACCTGAAATGGGTCCTTTGAATAAGGAATTTAAGCTTAAATTTACAAAATTGTTAAGGAAATTTTTTTATCATACTGATTTCCGCATCATATTTATTAATAAAACGTCCTTAGGTAGCTTTTTCTCAGCGAAGGATCGAACCCCTGACTCGTTGCGTAGCGGTGTTGTATTTATTTACCTGCCCTAGGTGTCTCCTTGGGAATTACATCGGCAGCACTGTTCGCTCTCTCAGGGCTAGATTTTATTCGCATATGGGAATAAGTGGCCGAACAGGTAAAATTTTAAAAACTAAAGAGGTTTCGAGGATTCGCGAACACAGCATAGAATGTAAAATTGATGTCACTTTAGACAATTTTAAAATTCTTGGTTGTAATACTTGTCCCAACTCACTAAGAATTTTAGAATCGCTGTTCATTAAAGCATTGTCCCCTAGTCTGAATGTTGACTCATCGGCCGTCCCTCTCAATTTGCTATGATCCCTCCTCCTTCCCCAATTCCTTATAATCCCTCCGTCCCCAATCGCCCTCGCCATTCTCTCGTGTTTCCCGCTCTTTGTCTGCTCAAATTAGTCGGCCTCGGATACTGCAGTGTAAGGTAGATAGTTCCAGTGTTTCCAGTGTACTATTGGTAATTTTTCCAGTGTATTAATTTCACTTTTACTACATGTATTTAAAAATAACTTCTTAATTTTTATATGTAAATCTGTATAACTTAGAATTTAACCCTCTTTTCTCAGTCTTTTAAAATTTGTCTTTACGAATAGGTTATAGAAATTTTCTGTTTTGTTTTTCATTCAATATTGATTTTAATTTCACATTGTTATTAAACAGCCTGAAGATGAGCGTATTGCTCGAAACGTTGCGCATTAAAGAAGACTTTTCATGGCATTTACATTTCTCCTTGTCATTGGATTTCTCTTAAATATTAAATTGAAGCTCTGTAGAAGCAACCCGCATGACTATATATATATATATATATATATGGGAGTGACCCGTTGCCCACATTGGGCTAGCATCATGAAAAAGAAAAACTATGGTATTTGTCATTTATATATATATATATAATAGCATTAAACCTGCTTTATAAACACACACACACATTTTTATTTTAGTTACACACTAAAAAACTTGCATGTATCGGTGACTGATACATGCAAATTTTTTAGTTTACAGTATTTATATTTGTTGAATATTCAAACTTTCCACTATTAGTCAAAAAAACGTTATCTGAATTTAAAAACAATAAAAAATTTGCCAACCCATGACTACAGAATTTTACCCGCCAATTAGTCTTAAAACTCTCAGTTGTAGTCTTGTGCACAATGAAAGCTCAAAAATGTTTCAGTATTCTCTCTGCTAAATCCTGTTGGTACACACACAGTAATGTAACTATCATTTTTGACTCAGTATTTTTCACATGAAAAATGTGTAGTATTTATTCATTTATCTAATTTAATTTACACTTGCTGTAAATAAGGCTTTGTTAATACATGAATATTGGCTCTAGTAAATGTTTGTATATACATACTTGTATCGTCGTATGGTATACACACACCTTTGTTTTAGTTACTCACATGTCCCCCCCTTTGACCAATTCCTGGGTATGCCCCTGTGTTGGACAGAGCTAATTCATCAAGAGTGCTAAGTTCCACCAAATGGAGCTATTTTACAATTTGTGTTCTTTGTGGTAAAATATAATGAATGATTTTGTGCATCTAGTCAGACCATGATTGTACAAAATTTTATACTCTTTTATGAAATCAAGGAAAAGCAAGTCATTCCATAAATTTACAAAAATACCATAGTCATAGCCATAGCCTTAAGGTTCTTGGGGCCCTGGGCAAGAGAGTAATTTAGGGCCCTTTAGAGGTTTGAATTTGATGACCTATAAAGGAAGTTGGGCATTTATGATTTAAATTTCACTTTGCCTTATAATCTATAAAGCTACAATGAAAGTACCTTAATACAATATACAAAATAATACATTCAATTTAATTAATTTTTATTACAAATGGGGTGGAGAATATCAGATAATGCATTATATCAACACTACACTCTTAACACAAGTCATAACAAACAACAAAACAAAAAATGCTGTTTTCTGCAAATGTAATTCATTTGCTCAGTGGTAGTCTACAATGCACTCTAAGACACCTCACTGCTCATGGAGATTCAAACCTTTTCATTGTTCAAACTACAGTTGTTGTTGCTAAAAGAGGTGTTATTCTTATTGTAGATGATACACATACACTTGTTCTCTTATGCTTTCATGTCAACATGCATGCACAGTAAAGAGGTTTTCTTTAAATCATAAGCAAAGTGGGGCTTGATGAAAACCCAGAAATGCAACATCAGGTACACAAAGAAAGCTTTAGGTTCAGGAGTCTGGGAAAATCATCCATTCATACATGCCCTTCTAAGTTGTGATGCAAATGCATTCTGTAGCCTTTAGAAACTCAAACTCTACAAAAGATGTTATTACAACTGGTGAGAAAGCCTTGGTAATTACAGAGGCCTGCGATGGTTTTGTCATCCAAAATATTTTATCACTTGTATAATAATTTTTGCACGCTGATTCTGAAAATAATATTAATTTTTTGTCATCACGTACAGCTTTTTCACAAAATGTCATATTTCAGATGCAAGTAATTTTCATTAAATTTTTATTAAAAACTACTGCCTATAAATGCTTGGTTTTACCAAAACATCAAAGAAATAAAGAAAAGATATCAGTGAAGGTGGGACATTAGCATGATGGCCGATTACAGCTGGATGTTGTAGGGGTTTTAACCAATTGTTTAATTGACTTAATGAAACTGAATATTCTAATGGTTATTATTTTATTTCCAGCCACTTAACTCTAGCAGCCTCTTATTGGGGACTTATAAAAAACTGATAATAGAATAATAAAAAGAATACAAGAACACATATCAAGCCAGATAAAAGAGGGTGATAAACCGGAAAGACAGTAGTAATCAAGTGTTCCATTAACTTGGTAAAGTATTCTAGACCTATTCTGGATCTGAATCAAGGGATTCATATTAGAGTATAAATACAAGAGAAGACCCTCAGTAGCAAGAATTTCATCATGAAGGTATGTGGAGAGTGCAAGACTATGTATGCTTATGGATGTCACTGTTAATTCCTAAGAGCAAACAAACATGGGTGGTAATTATAGTGATATAGTGCTGATTCTCCGCATAAACCTGCACCCTATTGAACAAGTTCCGGTAGTGAGAAATTAGAGCACCCTACAATTAAAGATTGTGCATGGTTGTACAAACTTTTGAGACCTTTCCAAATCTATGTTAAAATATTTCTAGTTAGGATTATGCACTGTTTCACCATTTATCTTAACCATACTAACCCCTCATTTTGCCTTGAAGAAGTTGAATTATCTTTTTGTCTGGGTTATCCCCTCCTTTTCTCGGGCCATTTTTCTTCGACACTTTTAATTAAGCTACAATATACCATTAGGGTATAGTTGGGGGATAGCCTAAGTGTTGTTGTCATTGTCAAGAATAAACTTTTAAAACTCAAGGTTTTTGTCCATAATAGTCCCTTAGATTGAAGTTTGGACCCTTAAGAGGAAACCAGCAAAATACATGGGTTCAAGAAATTTTCTCGTGTCTAGTTTCAAACCAGGGATACAACTCATGATTAATCACCCAGACCCCCTCCTTCTTCTGATCACTTAATTAATATGGGGAATTAAGTCTAGGAATCACTGTGTATATAGCGGACTAATGGGTAAAACCAACCAAACCAGAGAAGGGGGTCATAAGTTCAAAGTACAGAAGGTTCTTGGGGGTTGTTTTTGTGGGATAGTTTATTATTTGTGCAGTTTCTCTCAGAATGTTTTCTGGGCTGTTCTAAATCTTTCTTTTCCTTCATCTGCCTGAACACCTTTCCTCTTGCACCCACTTGTTCACATTTCACAAATACTATTTGCACACTGTTTGCTTTCCATTGCTTGAATGTACTGTGGTGGTCCTGCTCTTCCTGTTTGATGGGCCTTTGGATGGTCCTTGCTCACTTGCTGTCTAGTGTGCTGCTTGGAAAATGGTTCTTGAACAGCTTCACCTCTCGGCTACCAGTCTGCTCAATCTGCCTTTACAGTGGCCAGCCAGCAGGATTGGATTCCTACCATAGGAAGAACTGTTTCCAGAGTTAAATCCAGGTGGGTTCTCTAGTTTTCCCACAACAATGTTGAAATGAGATACTCCAGAATTATTACAAAAGAAAAGGAACAGTGCATATATTTGAGACTATGTACAAATAAAGATGAATATGTAATTGACGTTAATAGTCTTCTTTCTTTTCAAAGTTGTTAGCATTTGTAATTAGTATAACAAAGCGAAAGGTACCTAATGTAAATTGAAATAAATAATAATTATGTTGTGTTTTCACTTCCAGTTTGAGGAAAATCCTTATGTGATAGAAAAAAATGGACACCTTATTCGAAATCAGCGTAGTTGAATTATATAAAATCAGTTATTAGTAAGAAAACAACTCTTACAAAGTTCTCATTTGCAGGCATGCTATGTATGGTGATAAACCAAGTGACACTCTTGACAGTCTGCACTATAAATGTTTCTTTGGGAAAGTTGTAAAGACTGCAATATCAGATGAAGTGAAATTATTGTCACCAACATCAGCAGCTGCTGAGTACCATTCTTTGCAAGTCTTTTACCAACTACAATCCTGGCTAGGGAATGATTTACTGCAGCCTGTGGAATAAGAGTGGAAAATGGCAAGTGGACACTTTCTTCTAGTACCAAGTGATGTTCCACCAACACCAAGCAACCTCTTAGAAATGGAGGGTTCATAGCGAATCTTGCCAAGTGATTTCCCTGACCTTGTATGACAATTTTGCAAACAATTCCCTGACTGAATTTAAATTTTTTTGTGGTGTATTTTAACATTTTTTTGTGGTGTATTTTAAAACACACACACACACACACACACACACACACACACACACACACACACACACACACACACACACACACTTTTCCTTTTATTATTAAATCTCATTATACATTTACTTGATTTTATTTTAGACAAATGCAAAAACTATAGCTGAAACATAACAAACAACAACATACAAAAATAAAAATGCTCTTTTAGACACTGAAGACTTTGAACCTAAATTACATTTTACATGGACAATGCATAAGGATAAACAATGATAGTATGATTATGGATATTAGGCAGGCCAAACTCATTCAAACAGAACTACTTTCACTTTTATGCAGGTTTTATAGTTGTCTTTTCTTCTTTAGCAATTGTTGCAGCTCTTTCTCAGCCATTTCTTCATCAATGTGAGCTTACACTCTTGCTCTCTTTCTGGGTTATTCTAGAGATTTTATTTTCTTCTCAATTTCTTTCTTCTCCAGTTTCTTTTTTTACTCTTCTTCCTAAAGGCAGTGTTCATCTCTAAGTGCTCTTTGTATCTCTTGTTGGCAAGAGCAACTGACTGAGTCATTTTCTGGTCAACAGGTAGAGATTCAAGGTGTACATTTTCAATAAGGATTGACTTATTTATTTAAAAGCCACTTTCCACAGAAGCATTTCCATGAGAGAAAATGAGGCACAACTTCATCAACTTCCACAAATCAGTGAATTTTGGCACATTTACCAAGATGCTTTCAGAGAATGTGTCAAGTCCAATCTTGTCAGTTTCTTCTTTGAAGTCATCAAACTTGGTTCACCACTTGGACTTTGCAACTTAAACCAAAGCAGCATATGAGTCTTTGCTTTATCAGCTACTTCATCAGTAATTCTGTTTGCTTCATGCAAACACTGAAGGACAGCTTCCATTCAAAAAATAGCAACACTTTAATTGTAGAGGTGTACCAGAACCAATGCTTTGACTGGAAACTGGAAGCCAGAATATCCAGCCAACAAATTTTGGTTCCAGCCAGAAGCTGGAATATCCAGCTGCTGGAACCTTTTGTGTTAGATTAGGCCCTAACTAGTAGGTCCATAATTTTAAATAACATATATTATTAATTTCTAAATTGGTAAACTTTAACTGTGTTTTCTGGCACTTTTTATTTTTGGCACTTTGATGGTTCTCATACGTGGTGCCTCATTATTAAGCAAGATATTATGTCACTTGTTTTATCACTTTTATGTTTTCTCGTTACAGATATAAATATTAAATATATTTCATTTACATATATATATTTTTCATAAGCATTAGGCTAAGTTATAGTCTATATTCTATAATAATAAATTTAAAAAAAATGCTGACTTCTGGAGTTTGGAAATATTTTAGAATTGATGATAAAGATAGCAGTAAAGCTATTTGCACTCTGTCCTGAAGAAATTTTTGTATCAAGAGGACCTAGCAAAAAAGATTGCAAATATTATAGCACAACCCTACTTTTTAAGCACTACAAGGTAATCATCATAATGTTTATGATTTGGTACAAAAGGAGAAAATGAAGAAAGATCAACCAAATAAAAGACTCTCTGAAGAAGCTACGACTTCCTTTGTAACTACAGCAAAAAACTCAAAACAACCAATAATTTTTCAGATGATAGAAAAAAAGAAAATTTGGGATATAAATGACAAGAGAAATATAGAAATTCATAGGAAAAATAGAAATGATTGCTGCTGATCATCAGCCATTTTCTTTAGTTGAGGATAAGGGATTTAAAAGATTGATAGAGCATTTGGCTCCACAGTACAACTAACCTTCTAGAAGACATTTTGGTGAGCAGGTTATTCCAGACAAGGCAAATCAAGTACCTCAATTAATTATCTTTTGAGTTAATATTTCATGCACAATCATTTACATAACATTAGAAACATGATACTGTCAAATAAATTCATACAACCCTGTTGATACTATAAAAAAGGAACAGATGAATCGATGACAATCTGCTGCAATCTTTGCCAGTCCTCAGTCAAATTTCAATGCCTGAGATTGAGTGACGAAGAAATCTCTCTTACAACAGGCTATAAACAATTGAATGAAATAAAGTTCTTCTGCAAAAGCTGCATAATTGAAATAAACTATCAGTCATCCCATAAGTAATGTCATTTTTTAGATCGGATTTTGAAGGACAAACAAAAACTCAAATGACACTCTGCCAACATTCTACAAGCTTTTCAATGCCATGTTTATAAAATTCAGGCAGTTTTGAGGCAAAAAACGTACAAAGACTGGTGTGCAGGTCATCTAAAGAAGTATACTGTTTCTCGTCAAGATAGTTTTGCAGACTCCTGAAGAGATGATAATCTGAAGGCGCAAGGTCTGGAGAATATGGAGGATGTGGAAGTTTTTCCCACCCAAGCTCCTCAATTTTTGCAGAAGTGATCCGAGTGGTATGAGGACCTGTGTTGTTGTGGTGGAACACAATTCCTTTCCGATTAACCAAAGGAGGTCTCTTTTCTTTTAGTGCAGTGTTCAATCGATCCAGTTGTTGACAGTAGACTTGAGCGGTGATTGTTTGATTGTGTGGTAAGGTTTCAAAGTGTATTACACCACCTTTATCCCACCAAACACTAAACAACACCTTCCAAGGGTGAAGATTTGGTTTTGGCTGTGGTGTCGATGGTTCTCCAGCACAAACCCACTGTCGATGGCGCTTAACATTCTGGTACAGTATCCACTTTTCATCACCAGTCACTAAACGGTGCAAAAATGGATCTTGGAGTTCACAGGAATGAAGAGCTGTGCTAATGTTTACCTGCACCCTCAGATTGTTGACCGACAATTCATGTGGCACCCATTTTCCTAACTTAGGCACTTTCCCGAGTTGTTGCAAATGTTGATGGATGGTGGACGGGGATGAATTGAGTTTCTGGGCCAATTCTTCGACAGTTGTTGAACAGTCTTCTTCAAGTGTGGCTAACAGCAGGTCATCATCATCAAACTCAGCAGGCATCCAGAGCGTGCTGCATCTGTCAAACAGTAGTTACCATTCCTAAACTTTTGAAACCATCTTTGACATTTCCTCACATGCAGAATATTGTTACCATAAACTTCCTGAATGTTTTGCGTTGCTTCAGTAAGCCTATTCCCTGTTTTGAACTCGTAAAGCATTATATGCCTCATATGCTCTTCTGATACTACCATGTTTACGAGGGGTTCACATAAAGCAAAACACATGTCTTCACTGGTCAAGGTCTGTAAAGTATGTAGCGAAACACGATAGATCTCCTCTTAGATATAACCTTCGGAAAATTTATGCTTAAACCGAGTAGGACTAGTTTAAACTTAATCTATCATAAAAAACGACATTACTTATGGGATGACCTGATAGTTTACAGTTTTTAAAGCAGAATGAGACCATGAAGAAAAGGCAAAAGAAGAATTCATGAACAGCAACCAGAGAAAAAAAAAAATAGAAGGAATGAAGATAGTGTTAAATAAACAACTAGGCAAAACTCGAGTAGAATAAAGACCTACTGAATTCAAAATTTGATCATTAAAAAGAGGCTAAGTTTTTAAAAGTAACGTGATGGTCCTGAATGAAGGTGATGTGGGAAAGCTAGAAGCAGCTGCAGCAAAGAGGAAGGAGAAGCTTTTGGCTTTGAAGAGGAATAGAAGAGAAGAAACATCAGAAGATGAAAGCAAAGATGATGATTCAGAACAACTTCCAGCCAGTCAAGTTCTATTTAGAAATTATCAACCACAGACTGAAAGTTTTGTTGAAGTTGTTTTGCCTCAAGTTGAACCTGCAAACATTGAAAACTTAATTGAAGATCAGTTGAAGCATTCTGATACAAGTAAACAAATAGCAGATGTTGAAATTAATAGTCTTGCACCAAAGAAATTAACTTACGATTTGAGGAGGGGGATTCAAGCTCACTTGGATAAACTAGAGAGAAAAACTGACAAGGCAATTGCAGAGTTAATCCGAGAGCGTCTACAGGAAGGGAGACAGCAAGATTTCCTCATGGCAGTCAACGTCGGAGCAAAAATGCAACAGAAGCACAGTTATGACTCTGATGAAGACTAAGCCTCTGGAAGTGCTTTTGTTCCAAACTTTGAAACTAGTTAACCAAGTACAAAAAAGAAGTGTGTGCAATCAAGGAAATTGCTTCTTTGCTTCACATTCTGTCGTTACGACTTTTTTGCATTGTTAGTTTCAAACAATATCAGAGATTTATTTTCTCTAAGAAAATGGATTCTGGACTAAAAGTTTAAGCATAATTTAAGAATCAGCTAATTAAATGCAATATATCTTACTACAAAAAAATCAAGAACCAACTCATAATTGGCAGTCAAATTCGGCGTGATTCTTTAACTAAGCTACACTTTCAATAATTTAGCCGATTGTTGAAAAACTGGAGTATTTTACAGGCACATAACATCCCTTGTGAAATTACGTGACGAATCTGAAGTGACCACATGATAGTCCTGTCAAAGAGAGAGAGAGGGAAAAATACTCTGCCACGAAAGAATTAAAGTGGAAACGTTAATGGTAGAGTGAAAGATTCGTAACAAATGGGTATGAGTAAATTGTGGAATGTCTGATAAAGAAGGTGTTGGGGGCTGTGAAGAAGGCAACACGCAAGCATGTGGGATGCCGAGGTTGTTTCAAGGGTTGATGATAGGAGGAAATGGATGTTGTATGTGCAGAGTAGTTGCGATAGAGGAGAAAGCGGGCGCATGGAGAGAGGGAGAGAAGTGTAGAGAGACTACCGTGACAGAAGAAACTGTAATCAGTGAGTTTGGAAGAATGAACGAGAATTATGTAGAGAATTTAATAGAAAGTTGTTCTGCAGGTAAGGATGCTCACAGTAGATACGGATCTAAGGAGTATTTTTAGGTAGTTATGGGTGAAAGAGAGGAGGAGTACAACTATAAAAATGAGGAGATTTTGATATGTGTGAGAGGATGGAACAAAAGAAAGCGCTAGAAACCAAGAACATGATGGGAATCCAGGGTGAATGGATGGATGCAGATCTGGAGTTCTTGATTGTGTCAAAGCGGGCAAAAAGGAAGAAAAAGGTAAGAAGAAAGGGAATGAAAGGTGAAAGGGAATGAAAGGTGAGAAAGCCAGGCAGATAGGTGAAGGACATGAGCTGAAGGATTCCCAGTTGGACTCTGGAACAGCCGCAGGTGAGGCAGAGTTAGAATGGGATGTTCAGGACTTTGGTGGTTCATGGTGCCAGCCTGGTCCATCCGGGGAATTCTCGTTTGAGGGTTTTGGGGACCCAGACCTTGAGGGCCTTTCTTTTCTGGGATTTTCCAAGGGTGGAGGAGAAGAGGAGAAGAAGGGAAATCTTCTTCACTCAGAAGTGGAAAGATTGTGTCAGGGAGGGGGCATTAAGAGTGTGGGATTTACAATTCTTGAGAGTGAGAGTGAAAGGGAAAATGTATGTGAGAGAGAAAGGAGTGTAACTGAGCAAAGTATTGTGACCTTAATGGAAAGTGTGAGGGATGAATGGGGAGTAGATAGAGGTGAAGGAAGTATAAATGAAAGAATGAGGAAGAGAATGAATGTGATTGATTTTTGTGAGGAAGTGAGAATGTTATTGCTTGAAATAGAAGAAAATGTGTTGAATAAAAGCTTAGATGTAGAATTAACAAGTAGTATTAGAGAAGATATTAGAAGTAGATGGGTTAGAATGATAGAGAAAGTGCAACAGTGTTTAGGGAGTGGTGATGGTAATGTAGTATAAAGTATTGGTGTAGTGTTCTGTAGGGAAAAAAAAAATAGTAGTATTGTATGATGTGTGAAAGTGAGTAGTTGGAAATTCAACCAGGTGGCAGCCTACATTTTGAGGCCAGAAGCTGGGCTATGCTTGAAGGAGGAAGGTGTCTGGGTGAGTTCCCAGACCTGCTGATCCCTGCCTCTGGTGATTTGCCTCTTTGCAGGTTTCAACCTCATTCCTGGTATTGTAAATAACTATTGTAAATAAATATTAAAAAATTAAATTATAGGTATATTTTTTTAGTATAACGTAAATTATTAAAGAGAAAGTAATTGTTAGCCAGCTGTTAGTCCTAAATATTGAATGTTTGAATGTTTACTGTATTTGTTAAATATAAAGATTATTAAATAACTGAATTACAATTTAAATAAATAAATGAATGATTTATAAAGTAAATTTGTAAATATCTGTTATTCTTATGATAGCCATGTATGTAATTAATGATTTAAAATTGAAAACAATTATTTAAAAAAACGGGTAATATAGTAGGTGTGTATGGCAAGATAGGTGGAAAGGAGCTTGGGGGGGGGTAGATGTGGAGGGTGAACCTTTTCCCCTTTTAGTTCTCAGCCCTTTCCCCCTGGCCTTGATTATTATTATTTATATATTAAATTTCTTTGATTTTTGAATGAAATACTTGTTATAGATAGGATTTTAATGGTTCTCTCTCTCTTTCCAGCAAATAAATAATGAATAGAGAATGTTATATGTTAATATGTAAATGTTAATATTTTTACAAAAGAATAGTATAACCAATAAGTCTTAAATACGTATAAAAAGTAAATAGTAAAGAATGAATAATTATTAAATAAGTATGTTATAACAAAATAGTAATAACTAAATAAACATTAAGATAAACTATTAAGTAGAAAGATAGTAATAAATAATAAGCATCAAGATAATAAATAATAAACATTAAGTACTAAATTGCTAATATCTTAACAAAAAGAATAAACAATAAGTTATATAAAGAAATGTTAAACTTGTAAACAAGGAATGAGGAATAAAACAGTTTTCTTAAATTAGTATGGGAAAAAGAGTGAGAGTTGGGCAGTCGCTTGTTAAACCCTGTTAGTAAACGGATAATTAAGTACTAAATTATTAATATTAGCAAACAAATAAATAAGAATAAGCATGTTATATGATAGTATGTAATATGTTTGTTAAAACATTTTAGTGATTTAAAAAAAAAAAAAAAGAATAAACAAATTTAGTAAAAGAGACGCTTCTGAGGTTTAAGTGTCGGCGTG
Organism: Bathynomus jamesi; assembly: GCA_023014485.1. Classification (NCBI taxonomy): domain Eukaryota; kingdom Metazoa; phylum Arthropoda; class Malacostraca; order Isopoda; family Cirolanidae; genus Bathynomus; species Bathynomus jamesi. The sequence goes on along the minus strand of JAJOZX010000661.1, from coordinate 1,150,835 downwards.
TGTATCAAAACTCGAGTTTTGAGAAGTGGGGGGAACCAATTGGCGCATGTGTGGAAATATAAATAATAAAAAATATAGTTTAAGAGTGTAATTTGACAAGAGAAAATAAAGAACATAACAGAGGAAACTAAAGTCAGGCTGGATTTGTCTGAGAGGCTGAAGACCGTTATTGGACTAAGGGAACTTTAAGTTCTGTTAGGAAGGGGATGCCGGAGATATTGAACCACTAACAGAAGGAAGCTATTCTGGCAAGTAAGAAACTGTTGGCGGCGGGAGCCAGCAGTCGTGGAATCGGAGGTCTGGGCAGCGAGCCTGGATCCAACAACCCTTCAAGGTAAGCAGCCTGGTTTCGTGGAGTTCTTAAACAAAAGAAAAATTCTTAATCGTGGTGCGGCCGTTAGGTTAATCCGAATCCCACCACATAAAATAAGTTGGCGCCCGAACAGGGTGGGTTCTCTGATATTTTTCTACTTTTGGATATTGCTGATAAATTTATTGTTGGAAAGTTCTGAATTTTATGTACTTGCATTTATATTCACATTGTTATAGTTAAGTAACTGAATATTAGTGGTTTTTAGCGATTTAGAAGTTTTCATAGTGTGTGGCTTAATTTAATTTAAACTTGTGACAGTTATAAACATTAACTACCTCAACTTGTGCGATGCCATTGCAGAAAGCGTCATGTGCCAGGTGTGGGGTTAATTGGTGGTATACTGATTTTAAAGATTACAATGGTGGTCCTATGGCAATTACCGAGATATTGGTTTGTTTCTTTTGCAAGTTAAGCGAAGAGGTAGTTGATTTAAAACCTAGTGTATGCGAGGTGATGGAAAGACTTGCAATGCTTGATGAGGGCAGGGGTAGGCTTACAGTTGATGAAGGCCAAACCTATACTAACATTGATGTTAGTAAGTTGAAGGGTGAGGTTAGGAACGTAGTTTGTAGTATAGGTAGCTTATCAGGAAGGTTAGACAGAGTTGAGGAAGGGGTTAAGGTTGGTCCGAGATTAGTAGATGGGGAGGGATTTATAGTAGTTATGGGTGGAGCTAGGCCATGCATGTTAGGTGATAGGAATCTCCCCCATATTGAGGTTTCGAACCCTTTTGCCCAGTTGGATAGGGATATGAATGAGAGGGGAAACTATTTTAATTGGGGACTCCTTAGTGTGTCATATGGATAAGGAGTTTATTGAATGGAATCCATGAAAATAAAGGAATTCATGTTTCTGACTACAAATCTTGCCAAATTAGCAAGAAAGTATTTATCAGCTCTACCTTCAAGTGTGTTTAGTAAGTAGATGTTTAGCAAAGCAGGTAACATTTACACAGAACAACAGAATTGCCTATTGCCAGAAATGGCTGATAAACTTCATTTTCTTCATGCTAATTTAATGAGATATAATTTCAACTATTGAAGCAGTTTTTTCCTTGTAAACAGTAGTTACTGTCCTTTGATTTTTCTCTTCCACTCTTTTCTATGCTGTGTAGTTTCTTTTATTGAGGAAAACATTAAGCAAGGAACTTTTTTTCATATAATTTAGTTAATGTTTATACAAAAATCCTGAAAAATGGCAATTTCAAAATAAAAGCAGTTTTATAATTTTTGTTTTATTATCATAAAACAATATAAAAAACTACCTAGCAAGTAGCAAGGAAAATTTTGAAGGTTTTATATATTTCATTTGTTATTTGATACATGCAAGTAACCAAAGGAATGGCTAAGGACTTTGCATAAGTATATCAAAATATGTTTATAAATAATTCTATTTTCCTTCTATGTTTTTTCATTTAATATCATTAAAACTGAATGATTCCAAATTGGCTGGATATCAGACAGAGTTCCAATTGGAACTCACAATAAATGGCCAGAATTCCAGCTAGCAGGAACCGGAACCAGAATTCCAGTTCACCACTATTTAATTGTCTTAACAAATAATTGCAGGATTCAGGGAAGACAATCCATGGACCATTTTGTACTTCAGTGGGCTACTTTCCATCAACTTTTCAGCCACAGCAATTACCATTTTCTGGCATTGTGAGCAGATTTTGGTGTACCATATTGTAGATCAGTTGCCTTCACTTCCTTTATCAGTCTTACTCCAAAACCAAGATGTATATTCTTAATCTCACAGAAGTTGGCCAATGATTTAATATCTAATGAAAGGAGCTTGGAAACTGAAGCAGTTCCTGCAGCTTCTTTGTTTTAATACAATGCCCAAGCAGTTTTCTATGGAAACATCCACTCTCTCCTAGATCACCTCTCCCACACCACATGAGGCGCAGACCGACGCTCTCTCCTTCACCTTTACACTTCCATGGTCCAAAAGCTGGACTATGGCAGTATAGCATATGGTTCAGCCTCCAACACCTGCCTCTGTATCTTGGACCTGGTCCTTAATAGGGGCCTCTGCCTCACCACTTGTGCTTTCTGCTCTTCCCCACCCTCCAGCCTTCAAGTGGAAGGCAATTACCTCCCTCTCGCCCTCCGATGGGTCTGCTCCTCATGAGGACATACCTTCGTGCACAGAGACTACCCTCTTTGCTTCTATGCACAGCGATTTCAGAACTCCCACCCCAGGGATGGAGCTGGGCCCCATCAGTTATCCCAATTTTATACAGCATCTACCGAAGACTACCACAAGCACTATGGTATACAGGTCACTCTTCCAAGAACACGCAACCCAACACCCAGACACAATCCCCATTTATAGAGATTGTTCTCCGACCGCTCGGAGGCTGGTACAGCTACTTCAGCGGCAATACTGGTCCAGCTGTTTTCTCAAGGCATCAGCCTGCCCAACAAGACCTCTGTTTTCTCAGCAGAACTCTTCGCGATTATGGAGGCCCTCGACATTGTGCGCACCCACTCTGCTAGCTCTTTCATCATTTATTCAGATTCCCTAAGTGCACTTCTCTCCCTAGAGATTTAACCCACCTCACCCACTTATCAGTACCATCCAGCAAACTTTCCGCATTTTAACAGCCTTCTGACACAAGACAATCGCCTTTTGCTAGGTCCCGGCACATGTCAGCATTCAGGGTAACGAGGCAGCAGGCCGCACGGCAGACAGCCTGCTTACTGGCAGCCTCCTCCCGGCACCTCCCTTCCTCTGACTTCTTCCCAACTCTCAGCTCCATCTGGCAATGGGAGTGGGGCCAGGCCACACAAAACAAACTTCACAAGATCAAACCGCAATTAGGATACTGGGCTTCCTTATTCCACCATTCCCGCCATAAAGAAGTGATTCTAGCTCGTCTCCACCTAGGACACACACCCATTACTCATGGTCACCTTATGGCTAAATCACCAGCCCTGCTCTGTCCTACTTGCCATACCCCTAAACTCTCATACATCTTCTGGTCGAATGCCCAAACCTGTCTGCTCTTCATCTAGGTGTTTTCCTCATTGCAGGTGTTTCCCTCTCTTGACCAAAATTCCCATACCAGAGCGTCTACAATTCATACTCGCCGAAGCCCCCATTTTTCAGCGGAAGCGATTTTCCTTTTCCTCACTCATTCCCATCTGATTCATTGTGTCTAAGACCATGCCCCTCCTACCCACCATCCAGCAACTGAACCTTACTCACCCCACTAGTCTACCATCCCCAACTCAGTAATACCACCCACCCAATGCCTCACCGAGATATGTACCACTTTCACTAGGTACGAATCAGCAGTAAATTAAAAAAAAAAAAAATATATATATATATATATATACAGTATATATATAAAGAAAGAAGCCACTCTTCAGGAAGACTTAGCAGTCAGAAAAACCTTTTATACTGGCAGGTCAATTGTAAACAAGGATTACAAGAAAAGTATTGTCCTTCCATATAGCAAAAATTTGAAAGGGCTTAAGAAAACTTGTCAGAGAATAGGCACTAATGTGGCATTCAAATATAATAACTGCATAAATGACATGTCAATAAGGAACAAACCTAAGGATGAAAAAGACATATATATATATATATATATATATAATATATATATATATAATTATATATATATATTTCAACTGCAAACAAACACACAGCATAATTAACGTAAAGAACGACGCTTGTATAGAAGAACGTTCCGCGCAAGATGAGGAGGGAGAATGAACAAATGAAAAAAATGAGGGAACTGTTAGAAAATCTAGAAGAGGAAGAACCATTGTTGTCCCAAGGCGATACGATGACTAAGCTGATTGATGCAGCATTGCTTGTATATATATTAAGTTAAGGTGTGTGTATATATCCATCTCATAATTGTAAGGTTAGTGAAAAATTAAATTAATTTAGAGCTAGCATTTTTGAGCTCTTGTGGCATCATTGTTTGGTCACACTGTTGGCATCATTTTGGGATGCTGCGCGTCCTTTCTACTCGTTTGTGGAAGGTCATACGTAAAGGTGTGGTTTGATAGAGAGCTCTCTTGCAATTCAGTTTGGTTGTTTAGATACATGATTGTTGCATCGTGCAATAGTCCAGGTTGCGTTGTTGTTGCAAGGTTCAGAAAGAAGACCACAACTAGTACCCTTTTGTTTACCTTTTAAGTTCATGTAATTTAAGGTCTAAGGTAGGCCCGCATCGAGTCAGCAACCCTGAGGTTACCCTGAGGTAGGACCTAATAGGATCTCAAATCCGTAAAGTTTAATTTAGCTTAACTTGGGCTTTAGGTAGAACTTGCCCTTTAGAATTTGGCCGTTCACGGCTCAGCTGGGATTTCGAACCCGACAAATAAATAAAATAACATGGTCCTTCAGAACCGGATTTCTACCCCAAGACTGAGTCAGTGACCATTTTTCGGCAAAGTTCTGATTGTGCAAATTGTATCCCAAGTTAGGCCTAGACGGGTTGAGTATTATTGAGTTAAGGTCCCAGGGTAAAAAGTTTGGTCGCCCAATTGCGAAACTTGGCCAGTCGTCTGTCGTTTTTTGGCCTACTTTTTTTCCGGTTTGGTTAATTTTGGGTTATTATTGAGTTAAGGTCCCAGGGTAAAAAGTTTGGTCGCTCAATTGCGAAACTTGGCCAGTCGTCTGTCATTTTTTGGCCTACTTTTTTTCCGGTTTGGTTAATTTTGGGTTATTATTGAATTAAGGTCCCAGGGTAAAGTTTGGTCGCCCAATTGCGAAACTTGGCCAGTCGTCGGTCGTTTTTGGCCTATATTTTTTCTGGTTTGGTTAATTTTGGGTCATTATTGAATTAAGGTCCTGGGGTGGAAAATTTGGTATTCCATACTGGTGTTTGGTTAGTACCCCACTCAGCAATTCAGTTTATTTGAAAGTAAAATTTGCGTTTGATCAGTTTGGTTAAGTATTTCTGCCAATTCAGCTCATTTGGTATTGAGCCCAAGGGTTGTTTACATTGAAGATGAGTGCATCTGAATTGAACAAATTTATAAAAAGGAGAAGTGCCTACAAAGGTCTAATTACAAAGGTCATTGCCACTATAGATTCTGCCATAGAGCAAGAGGATTTACGCTTAGTGACTGCGAAGCTTGCCATATTAGAAACTAAAAAGGTTGCTCTAAGTGAGGTAAATGTTAAAATTGAGGCTCTTATAGAAGAGGATGAAATAGAAAATAACATAATTTACTTTGAAGAGATTATTGATGATATGACTAACGTAGGCCTCCGAGCAAAAGAGTTTAGCAGCTCAGTACAGTTAGAGACCAGGTCTAATAATGAAACACAACACTCAACAAATGATGCTTGTGAAGTTAAGGTTAACAGATCTGTAGTTCAATTACCGAGGCTTGTACTCAAAACATTTTCTGGGAGTATTCAGGAATGGCAAGGATGGGCAGACAGTTTTCAATCAGCAGTTCATTCTAGTCAAGTGTTAAGTGCCGTGGAGAAGTTTAATTATTTGCGGTCCCTCTTGGAAGGGGAGGCAGCAAAGACTATAGCAGGATTAGCATTAACAGAGGCTAATTATAATGTGGCTTGGGATATATTAAAGAAACGGTTTGGTAAGCCAGAGATCTTAATTAAAAGCCACCTCCGTGCACTTTAACTATACCTCCTGTTAATAATCCTAATAGTGTCAAGGAGTTACGGCAGTTATATGATGAATTTGAAATTAGAACTAGGTCTCTGGACAACTTGGGTGTAGGAATGGAAAAGTATGGTATAATGTTGGTTCCTACACTGGAGTCTAAATTGCCTAGCTCAATTTTGCTTGAATTAAGTAGGGGACACTCTGCAGAACATGTGTACATCCCCCTTCAGCAGATGTTAAGTCTTTTAGGCACAGAATTAGCAAGACGAGAGGGAGTTGAGTTTGCACAGTGGGATGGTAAACAAGAGGACAAATGCAGGCACAGCACCAAAGTTTCCACAAAAAGGAATAGCCAAGGTACAGTGTCAGCTCTACATGCCTCCTCTGAGAATAAATTAAAGGGAATCAAGGAATGTATATTTTGCGAAGGCAACCACAAGTCATATAAATGTGAGGTGGCTGAGGCCTTACCCTTTGAGGAGAGAAAGGACAGGGTAACTAAGTCCACAGCATGTTTTAAATGTTTTTTGAAAGGTCATAGAGCAAGGTTTTGTAAGTTTAAAATTTTGTGCAAAAAATGTCATGGTAGGCATCAGCCATTATTGTGTGAAAACACTCTTAGTAGGCCTACCCCAGAAGTAGAGACATCAGTGGCACATGCCACTGCTATGCAAGGGAGTAAAAGTAAAGGGGGATTATTGCAAACAACTGCAGCCTTATTAATTGGGAATGAGGGAGAAGCTACTGTAAGAGTGTTGTTTGATAGTGGTAGCCAGTGTAGTTTTATTAAGACCAGAATTTCCAGAAAATTGAAGTTTAAAGAACTTAAGAGGGAAAATTTAAGAATTTCTGGGTTTGGGGGTTCCGTTCAAAACCGAACCAAATTTAAGAAGGTAGAAGTTCTGGTTAAAGGGTTGTTACCGCAAAGTCCCACTATCAAGGTCCAAGCTGTAGAGATTGAGGAACTTTGTGCTCCAGTCACTACTTGTTTAGATATGGCATGTGTCCAAGAATTGCAAGTTAAAGGAATTAATTTGGGCAATAATAAGTTTGAGGGAACAGAAGATATTAGTCTTTTGATTGGAGCTGACTATTATTGGGACTTCATCACTGGTAATATTGTCCGTACATCTCAAGGCCCAGTAGCTATTGAAAGTAAGCTAGGCTGGATGCTACATGGTAGTTATTGCAATGAAATGGAAGTTAAGGCTCTCTTTGTTAAGATTGAGGAGAACAGCCATGGTCTGGAAAGGCATTTGAAAGCATTTTGGGAACTTGAATCTATTGGTATAAAGGACAACCAGGCAAGTACAGTGAACAATGATGTTTTAGAGCACTTTGAAAAAGGGATTGGGTTTAGAGATGGTTGCTATGAAGTTGGCCTACCATGGAAGGATTCTTGCAAACCCGGTTCAAACCTTCAGCTAGCTAATCGGAGGTTGGAGACTTCATTGTACAGGCTAAGAAAAAATGAGGAGTTGTTAATTGAATACGATGAGGCCATCCTAAGTTATGTAAGGGAGGGCTATGCTGAAAGGGTGCAAGGTGAGCTGGTGAGCCAGGAGGCACATTATCTGCCACACCATGCAGTGGTACGGCGAGACAAAACTACCACCAAACTGAGGGTAGTTTTTGATGGCTCAGCCAAGGACAAAGGTGGTGTGTCCTTGAATGACTGTTTGGATGCTGGGCCAAATTTAAATGCAGATTTATTTTCCTTGTTACTGAGATTCAGGTTTGGTAGAGTAGCATTGACTGCAGATGTGAAGCAAGCTTTTTTGTGGATAAAGTTAAAACCAGAGGACAGAGACAGAGATGCAGTAAGGTATCTGTGGGTGGATACGAAAGACTTGTTGGAAAATGAACCTAAGGTTCAAGCATATAGAATGAAGTCAGTGTTGTTTGGCCTCAGCTCTAGTCCATTTCTGTTGGCAGCTACTATGCAGTACCATTTTAAGAAATATTCTGAAGTCTATCCTAACACTATTGAACACATAAGGAAAAATTTTTATGTTGATGATTTGCTATGTTCCGTGGATAATACAGAAATGGCTAAACAGATATTCATGGAGGCTAGAGCTATAATGAGGGAGGCTGGCATGGAGCTCAGAAAATGGCAGACCAATCATTCGCAATTACAAGAGTTTATGAGTCATTCCTCTGTAGTACCTGATGCAGCAGAAAGTATTGAGGATTCTGGTATTAAGGAGTTGTGGGCAATAGACGCAAAGGTGGTAGGCATCGTTTGGCAGCAAGATGATGATTTGTTTACCTTCAATGGGAAATCTTTAGTAGAGCTGGCCGAGAATGAGACAAGGTGGACAAAACGTACAGCTCTTAGTTTGGCTTCGAAGGTCTTTGATCCTCTTGGATTCCTGGCTCCATTTGTGATAAAGTCAAAAATTTGGTTTCAGAGCCTCTGGGAAATTGGACTTGGTTGGGACCAAGAGTTACCTGATCATATGGTGGTAAGGTGGAAATATTGGTTCAAAGAATTGGCACATCTTGGAGACATTGAAATCCCAAGATGGTACTTTGGAGAGTTGAACAATAGTCCAGACAATTTGGAGCTGCACATCTTTTGTGATGCAAGTGAGGAAGCCTATGCGACTTGTATTTATATAAGAGGCGCATTGCAAGAGGAAGTAAGTTGCAGGTTGGTTGCTGCAAAGAGTAGAGTAGCACCTTTGAAAAGGCTTTCTGTTCCAAGGTTGGAATTGATGGGTGCTGTTATTGCTAGTCGGCTTGCAATTACAGTGCGAAAGTCTTTGGCCCTCTATGAAATTCCAAGCTATTATTGGACAGACTCCACTATAGTTTGGCACTGGTTAAGAAGTCAGGCAAGGAAATGGAAACCATTTGTTGCCAATAGGGTGGAGGAAATTCAAGCGCACACAGATCCCAAGCAATGGAAGCATTGTCCAGGCATCCAAAACCCCGCTGATTTACCAACACGAGGAATTTCGGTGAAAGATCTTTCACAATCAAGTTTGTGGTGGAATGGGCCAGAGTGGCTAAAACTTGGAAGTGAAAACTGGCCTTCTAATCAGCCTATTGTAGGAGAATGCCAGGCTGAAGAAGCATGGGTGAGTGAGGTGAGAAAATGCGCTGTGAACAGTTGTCAAGTTATGCAGCAGGACCCCATATTGAGGCTTGAGGACATTAGCAGTCTGAAAAGATTGTTAAGAGTGACAGCATGGATATATAGATTTACCAACAACATTAAGGGAGAAACAAGAAGGGAAGGAATTCTGAACAGTAATGAGATTCAGCAAGCCAGGAAATACTGGGTGGTATATATGCAGAAGAAAAAATTTGGTGAAGAGAGAGAATTGCTCACCAGCCATCCATTACAGGTTCTACCAACACATTCTGCGCTCAAGGGTTTGGATGTGTTTTTGGATCAGGATTTATTGAGAGTAGGAGGTAGACTACAGTTTTCTGGGCTTCCAGAGGAGAAAAGACATCCAATTTTGCTACCTTCTGGGGGGCACTTTGTGGACCTTTTGATCCTGGATACTCATCATAAGCTGTTACATGCTGGAGTTAGAGAAGTGATAATAGAGATTAGACAACAATTTTGGATTCTCAAAATTAGACAAGTAGTGAAAAAGGTCTTGCATAAATGTGTGGTTTGCAAGCGTTGGAGTGCAAAGCCTTATTATGAAAAGGTGGCTCCACTTCCAAGAGAACGGTGTGTCTATACTGCCCCATTTGATGTAGTGGGAGTAGACTTTGCAGGGCCAGTCTATGTGTATGAGCGAGGGGAGTCTAACAAAGGTTATATATGTCTTTTCACCTGTGCTACCACCAGAGCAATCCATTTGGAGTTGGTAAGCAACTTAAGTAGTGATGTATTTCTTTTGGCCTTTAAACGGTTTGTGAACAGAAGGGGTTTCCCAAATAAAATCATATCGGATAATGCAAAAACCTTCAAAAAGGCTGCAAAGGAACTCCAAGAAATTTGGTCCTTGCTAAAAGAGGAAGGATTCCAATCCTACTTTTCACACCAAGGGGTACAGTGGGAGTTTATTGTTGAGAGAGCACCATGGTGGGGAGGATTTTGGGAAAGGCTAGTGAGAAGTGTAAAGTGTCCATTAAAGAAACTTTTAGCTAATGCTCATTTGAGCAAAGAAGAATTCTCTACTGTTTTATGTGAAGTAGAAGCAATGGTGAACAGTAGGCCTATCACTTTTGTTTACAACAGTAGGCAGGATGCAGAGCCATTGACACCAAATCATTTTCTTTGTGGTAAACGATTAACATCAAACCCCAGTGTGCCAGAAGACTTGCAGCCCATCCAGAGCACTCAAGGAGAGTTAACCAGACAGTTCAGGTACCTTGAAGAGCTACAAGATCAGTTATGGAAGAGGTGGCAGATGGAATACTTGCCAGAACTCAATTATTACCCATCAGGCAAGGTAAAGGGCTCCAATGCAAATTGTATCAAGGTGGGAGAAGTGGTAATGATTGGGGATGAAAGACCAAGGCAATGCTGGAAGCTTGGCATAATTGAAGAGTTGTTTGTTGGCAAAGACAATTTAGTTAGGTCTGCACTGGTAAAGACTTCAGGAGGAAAGTTAAAGAGACCTATACAAAAACTCTATGCTTTAGAAATCAGCAAAAACACAGATAGTCAAGATGAAACATTTGAGTTACAGCCTCATGAAGAAGGCTTGGCTAACCTTGCAGAAGGTAATGACAACAATGCCTCTTCGGTGGGGAGTGTTAGAAAATCTAGAAGAGGAAGAACCATTGTTGTCCCAAGGCGATACAATGACTAAGCTGATTGATGCAGCATTGCTTGTATATATATTAAGTTAAGGTGTGTGTATATATCCATCTCATAATTGTAAGGTTAGTGAAAAATTAAATTAATTTAGAGCTAGCATTTTTGAGCTCTTGTGGCATCATTGTTTGGTCACACTGTTGGCATCATTTTGAGACGCTGCGCGTCTTTTCTACTCGTTTGTGGAAGGTCGTACGTAAAGGTGTGGTTTGATAGAGAGCTCTCTTGCAATTCAGTTTGGTTGTTTAGATACATGATTGTTGCATTGTGCAATAGTCCAGGTTGCGTTGTTGTTGCAAGGTTCATAAAGAAGACCACAAATAGTACCCTTTTGTTTACCTTTTAAGTTCATGTAATTTAAGGTCTAAGGTAGGCCCGCATCGAGTCAGCAACCCTGAGGTTACCCTGAGGTAGGACCTAATAGGATCTCAAATCCGTAAAGTTTAATTTAGCTTAACTTGGGCTTTAGGTAGAACTTGCCCTTTAGAATTTGGCCGTTCACGGCTCAGCTGGGATTTCGAACCCGACAAATAAATAAAATAACAGTAACCACCTGGGAATTGAACCCAGGATCTTCCGATTGCCAGTCAGATATGATAACCACTACACCATGGGCCTCACTCAATCAGAAGTCATAATTCTCCTACGTACACGCATATATAATAATATATATATATAAGGTTTGTTCAAAAAGTATCCAGACTGATGCAATTAGACAGAATATGGTACTTACAGGTTTTGGTACTTAATCTACCTCAAAGTATGCTTCTTCTGAAGCCACATTGCCTAATGATCCTGCCACTGTTGAAAAAAAATTTAAAGCACTTTCCAGAATGGCCAAAAGCTGCTCCATCAAATTTTTTTCAAGTCTCAACATCACCAAATCTGTGTCCTTTCAGGGTTTGTTTGAGCTTCAGAAACAAAAAAAAGTTGCTTGGAGCCAAATCCAGTGAATATGGAAGCTGCTGTACTTAAGGGGTAGCATTTTTGGCCAAAAATTGCTGGACAAGCACTTTTGTAGCCATTTCCTCCAAACTTCTACATGCCATCTCACTCATCGCAACTTGTCCATGGCCAAAAATGCTACCCCTTAAGTTAATACAACATATGTGCTATGTCCATCCATTGTGGAACTACAGATGTTTTAAGATGTGCAAAAACAAGTCCCTACTTGTGTGTAATTCAATAGATGGCAGCACTGGTAGTAGTTTCAGTTAACAAAGTTACCACTACTAATCCTCAGTTTTTTCTTTCAGTTGGTTCTGATCTGTGGTATGAGACACTGTGTTGCACTAAGGTGAACAATCAAAATGAATCAACAGTTCACATCCACTGAATCACTGATAGCCTGATATCCATTTCATTTATAGATTCTGTGATGGTAACAGCAGAGCAGCAGTTGAGGAATCTTGAAGACATTTTCCAAACTGCCAAATACTGAACAGGCAAGTGTTTAGTGACACATACCAGAGATTAAGGGAAACAGGGATAATTGTTCCATATAACCAAGAACATGTAACATGATGGCCCATTGCTGTGGAGGAACGCATACTGGACCTAGTACAACATAGCCCAACTACCAGTGTTCAAAGGATTTCTAGATGAATTGGTGAATCTGCATCACATGTATGGCAAACCATACATGATGAGGGTTTGTATCCCTATCATTTGCAATGTGTGCAAGCTCTTCAACTGGATGATTGTGATAAATGTGTTCAATTTTGCCAGTGAATGTTATGCATTGCCAAATTCTTAATTGCATACTGTTTAGTGATGAAGCACAATTCATTTGGGATGGAATTAACAATAGATGAAATTCTCACTTACAGTCCACTAATAATCCCTACAGTATTGTTGAAGGAAACTTTCAACATCAATTCTCAGTGAATGTTTGGTGTGGTGTAATTAGAGATCAGCTGATTGGACCATTCATTTTAGAACAATGATTAACTGCTGATATTTATCTGAACTTCCTGATGAATGAATTGCCACTTTTGATGGAGGATGTGCCCTTGGAGACAAGGTGCAGGATGTTCTTTCAGTACAATGGGGTGGCACCACATTTTGGTCATCATGTTACGGATTACTTGAATCAGCAGTACAGGAATTGTTGGATTGGTCGTGCTGGTCCAATAGCATGGCCCCAGGTATCTCTAGACCTAACCCCATTAGATTTCTTTTTATGGGGCCTTATGAAAAATATGGTCTACAAGATCAAAGTGCAAACAAGAGAGGAACTCTTGCGTTGGATTATGGATACTGCTGCTTACATACAAGAACACCCTGAAATGATTTAATAGGCAGTGGACTCTTGTTTGGAATGAGCAAGGCTGTTTATTGAAAACTGAGGTGGACATTTTAAACATTTATAAGGTGTATCTCATAAAATGTAGCAATAAATACATCAGATTAATACTCTTATTTTTTTTGGTGCAACTTAAAATGTCCATAGCTCTGCAAGTTGGAAATAGTACCGACTAGCAAAAGGTCGGTGCTACGCGCCAATTTTGCTAGATCTGCGGTGCTTTGGCTGAATTGTGGGCCTACGGCGTATTTTATTTTGAACATCAGTAGCCCTTTATCTGGATATCATTCCTATTCCTCTCACCTTGGGCCTCAGTAATTGGGGTGCCTGCGGCCTTCCAGTTACTGGCAAACCAATTATTCATTCAATAAAACTACAGAAAAAAATGCAGCCATGAAAATCTAAAGCTTCACAAATCTTAATACAATGAGCTCGGATTTGAAGCCTAAGATTTTCATGACTGCGTTCATTTCTATAGTTTTATTGACCAAATAACTGAACTGACAGTAATTGGGGGCCCTGCGGCCCGCCAAATCATAGTTTTCATTGTTTCGAGTGTATCAATAATATTGTTATAGTGTTCCATTAGTTGTGATAAGCATGATCTTCCTGACTGGAATCGATGTTGGTTATCATTTTTTTTCTGAGTTTCCCCATTAACCCCACCCCCTCCCCCATTACCCCACCTCTCTCCCCCATTTTCTGAGTTTCCCCATTAACCCCACCCCTCCCCCATTTTGTGCCAAAATTATGATTAAAAATGAAGAAATGGGAAGAACTGTACCCCTAAAAGGGGGGGGGAGCAGGATTTATGTTCAGGAATTTTTTTTTAGCATGGGCACTGCACAATAAAAAGACGCATCGAATGGTGAAAATTGCATTGTTCTATACCAATTGTAGCGACCTGTAGGTGTGCGCAAAAAAACTTACATATATATATACAGGGTGAGTCAAAAGTAGCGCCCAATTTCTGTCAGTTGATTGTTTGTTTGCCATTTGTATTACAGTGTACAAGAAGGTAGAAATAAATGAATGACATGTTTATCTAGCCATTTATTCTGGGGAAAATTATTACGGAACTGTACCAAGCTGTTTTACTTGCAATTTTCAAAGTGCCCTCCCTCGTGATCGATGCACAATTGCAGCCGAGCAGGCACAGAGTGGCACACACGCCTGCAGAGTTCGATATCAATTTCCTCAAACTTTGCAGTGATTTGAGCCTTCAATTCCTGAATGGTACGAGGCTTTTCACGATAAACAAGGTCTTTCATGAGCCCCCAAAGAAAGAAATCTGGAGGTGTAAGGTCTGGGGAGCGTGCCGGCCACTCGATCGGACCGTGGTGGCCGATCCACTTTCCGGGAAAGTTTTCATCAAGCCACTGACGAACATGACGTCCATAATGAGGTGGAGCTCCATCTTGCTGGAAATAACAGTCCTGATCTTGTACCCTGGGCCAAAAGAAGGTTTGCAGCATATCCAGGTAAATTTCTGCAGTGACAGATCCCTCGAAGAAAAAGGGTCCAATTATCCCTAATGGAGATATGGCTGCCCAAACTGTCACGCCAGGTAAATTTACCTCCTTCTCAACTGTCACTCTTCGGTTCTCCGCAGCCCAGTAGACACAATTGTGTCTGTTAATTGTGCCGTTAAGCTTAAAACATGCCTCATCTGACCACCAGATGTTGTCTAGCATTGTGTCCTCTTCGTCAAGTTTAGCTAAGAACTCTTCGCAAAATTGAAGTTGGCGGTCGTCATCTCCATCATGAAGGGCATGCAGTAAGCGTGGAATGTAAGGTTTCCATTTTTTCTGGTGAAGGATACGGATAACACTTGATTGGCTCACTTCCAACTCTGCAGATAAACGGCGAGTTGACTTTTGCGGACTTTGTTCCAGTCTCCTGATGGCTTCTTCAGCCTTAGCTACATTCGTTGCCGTTTTCGGACGACCGGACTTCTTTGCAGTGGCTACCGACCCTGTTGCTTCAATTTTCTCGACAATCAATCGTATGTTTCTTCCCTGTGGTGGGTTAGTATCGAATTCCTGTGCCAAACGGCGTGCCGCCATCGTTGGTTGTTCATTACATTTGTAGTAATGTTTCACGGCCGCAATGCATTGATTCATTGAAAGGTAATTCATGGTTCAATTTGGTGCAAATTCAGTAACTTTCCAAACTCTCAGCAATAACCTGCAAAACAAAAACAAAA
This sequence comes from Bathynomus jamesi, assembly GCA_023014485.1. Classification (NCBI taxonomy): domain Eukaryota; kingdom Metazoa; phylum Arthropoda; class Malacostraca; order Isopoda; family Cirolanidae; genus Bathynomus; species Bathynomus jamesi. The sequence continues at coordinate 1,135,557 of JAJOZX010000661.1, read as the reverse complement.
ATAAATAAACTAAGAAAATTAATAATCTGCAAGACAATTATTAACAACATGACTTCCCAGAAAGAATCTGACAGCCACAAAAAACAGAAATCGGGCGCTACTTTTGACTCACCCTGTACTATCTATCTATCTATATATATATATATATATATATATATATATATATATATATTATATACACACAGGGTGTTTGAAAACTTTCTGTACAAATTGTAATGGGGGATAGGCAACACCAAGACAAACCCTTTTCATCTATAAGTGTATGTCCGCTGACATCACCATTCGGCGCGAGAGGGCGCCGCTGCAATTGGCTAAAAGGTGAAGTGGGCTAGACTCGCGCTTGCCGCGGGCATTCTTAAATCGGACGTAGTACGCGTAACATGGAGCGCTTCACGATTGCTGAGATGGCTGAGATGGCTGACATGCATATGGTGTATGGGGGCTGCCAATGGAAACGGAAGAGCTGCTGTGAGGTTATACCGACAGCGCTTCCCAAACAGACGTGTGCCACTGTGCCAAACCACCAAACGTTTGCGCATTTGCATCGGCGACTGCGAGAAACTGGAACATTCCATGCAAACATGCATGACACTGGTCGGGAGAGAAACGTGCGCACTCCTGACATGGAAGAAGAAATCCTACGGCAATTTGAGGACAATCCAAGCGCAAGCACACGAGTTGTTGCACGTATCCTCGGTGTGAACCACAACCTGGTCTGGAGAGTGTTGCACGAGCAGCAGTTACATCCGTTTCATCGTCAGAGAGTCCAGGCATTACAACCTCGGAATTACCCTCTTCATGTGGAATTCGCACGCTGGTTTCTGCAGCAGACAGCGGTGCAGCCTAATTTTCCGGCTTGTGTGCTGTTCTCAGATGAGGCCTGTTTCACATGTGAGGGTGTGTTTAACATGCACAATTCTCACGTGTGGGCGCACGCAAATCCACATGCTACACGGGTGCATGCTCATCAAGAACGGTTCGCCGTCAATGTTTGGGCGGGTATCGTCCATGGCAAGTTGATTGGGCCGTACCTGCTGCCTGCCCGACTCGATGGGCGGGTTTATCGGATATTTCTTGAAGAAACGTTGCCGGAACTGCTGGAAGATGTTCCCGTGGGTATTCGTAGACGAATGTAGTTTCAACATGACGGGGCCCCAGCACACTCCAGCAACGATGTGCAGGATTATCTGAACGCCACTTTTGGGGACCGATGGATAGGCCGGGGTGGGCCGGTAGCCTGGCCACCGAGATCGCCCGATTTAACATGCCTCGATTTCTTCCTGTGGGGACACATGAAGAACCTCGTGTACGAGACTCCTATTTACTCAGAAGAAAACCTCGTAGCAAGAATCGCTGTCGCCGCTGGAACTGTTCCCGAAATGCCAGGAATCTTTCGCCGTGTACGTCGGTCAATGCTTCGACGCTGTCGGGCATGCATTGATGCTACCAGTCGCAACTTTCAGCACCTTCTTTAAATAAACATGCCTTCTTTAAATAAACATGTTACGCGTACTACGTCCGATTTAAGAATGCCCGCGGCAAGCGCAAGTCTAGCCCACTTCACCTTTTAGCCAATTGCAGCGGCGCCCTCTCGCGCCGAATGGTGATGTCAGCGGACATACACTTATAGACGAAAAGGGTTTGTCTTGGTGTTGCCTATACCCCCATTACAATTTGTACAGAAAGTTTTGAAACACCCTGTATATAAGGCTTCATTTCTGAAATAGTATATTAGAGATACCCCACCCCTCTCCCCCATTTACTGCCACCTTTCCCCCATTACCCCCAAGGGGGAAGGGGGCTGGCACCTTGCAAAGGATTTACTTTAATTTTTTTTTTTGGTTACATATATATATATCGCATTATTTTTCTGAGTTTCCCCATTAACCCCACCCCTCCCCCATTTTGTGCCAAAATTGATTAAAAATGAAGAAATGGGAAGAACTGTACCCCTAAAAGGGGGGGCAGGATTTATGTTAGGGAATTTTTTTTTAGCATGGGCACTGCACAATAAAAAGACGCATCAAATGGTGAAAACCGCATTGTCCTACACCAATTGTAGCAACCTGTAGGTGTGCGCAAAAAAACTGTTACATATATATTATATATATATAATATATATATATATATATATATATATATATAAGGCTTCATTTCTGAAATAGTATATTAGATGTATTAATTTTTTTACTCAATATCACCCCCCAAAGTATGGCAGACCAGTTGTGAAACACCATATATATATATATATATATATTATATATATATTATATATATATATTATATGCTGCAAACCCACAAGGAAAAAGAAAACGATTCCAAGGCCTTTCGTGTATTCAAAGCTACACCTCGTCAGGGAATGAAGTTAAAAGGCGAGAAGCCCATATATATATAAACGTACAGGAAAAACAAAACAATTAGCACATACTTAACAAGGGTTAATGAGAGGCAAAAGAAATTTTAACATGATATCGTCAATTTTATAAGTCCCCGAGCTGTTATTGAAATTGTTTTTAAAATGAATAAATGCACATTCTAGAATATTTCGTTCTATTATATCTCTGTTTTTAACAAGCGCTTTAGAACTATCCCACTTGATGCTATGGTTACATCTATACATATGGTTAAATAAAGCATTGGAAGTACTAGCTGTTCTACAAGCATATTTATGCTGTTTTACCCTAATATCTAACGTTTTACCGGTTTGGCCTATATATACTGAGTTACATTGTGTACATCCGATCGAATACACACAACCAACAACATTATCAGGGCTATTCTTTATTAGGCGTGATTTAACAGTATTATTATACTTAAAGATTACATTAATGCCAATTGCTTTAAGTACAGTTGGAAGGTATTGAAAATTAACATGGTAAGGTAGGCTAAGGATATTTTTACGCTGAAATTCCTTTACAATTACATTATTATAATACCTATTCTTGGCTTTCTTAAGACAGTTTCTAAAAATGAAATAGGATAACATAATTTAGTACCAATATTCATGATATTGCATAACTCGGAATCTAAAATTCAGGACTGACAACTCTCAATGCTCGAAGAAACATAGCAGAGAAAATAGAGGATTTAATCGAATGATGATGGTCAGAATAAAATGCACGTAAGAGTTATTATTAGTAGGCTTACGGTAGACTTCATATTTGAACTGATTAGAGCATCTCCAAATTTTTAGATCAAGAAAAGGTAGGCTTCCCTCATTTTCTTTTTCAACTGTAACTTAATAGATGGGGCTAAATTGTTGAGCCTACCAAGAAATAAGTCCACATCCAAATTATTAGGCCAAAGGCATAAAATATCATCTATATACCTGTACCAAACCAGGTTCAAATTAACAATCGTAGGCAAAATTCTACTTTCAAAAAATTCCATATATAAATTAGCTAGTACAGGTGAAAGGGGATTTCCCATAGCCAATCCAAACGACATAACATAAAACTTATTTTCAAACTGAAATTTACAATCTTTGACACACAGCTTAATTAACTCAATAAGAGTCTTTTATTAATTTTGAAAAACACAGTAATATTTCCGAAAGTGAGGTGACTTTAGCAAAAGGTTGTGTGTATAGTGCTTTTAATACGAAGTTTGAATCGAATTATCCTTTGAGGTTTGAAAAAGCCCTAAAAACACTGAAAAATAATGATTCATTACATATTACTAAAGCGGACAAATCCAATTCGATCGTCATCATGGACAAAAACAGTTATGTTGAAAAGATGAATACGTTATTAAGTGATCGTGACACGTACAAACCTCTAAATAGAGACCCATTGGAGGATGTTAATAAAATGTTTAACAGAAAATTAAGAGAAATATTAAAAAATAACTATAATGGGCTTTCACAGCAGTTTCTTAGTATTAATTCGTCACTACCATATCTGTACGGCTTAGTAAAAACACACAAAGTTAATAATCCCATGAGGCCTATTGTTAGCTCAGTGGGCTCCGTAACCTATAAGCTATCGAAATGGTTAGTTAGTTTATTAACACCATTAGTTGGCTCTGTTTCTGAGTCACATATTGTAAATAGCATGGATCTTATTGACAAACTGAAGTTCCCTAATGACCCTAATTTCAAATTGGTAAGCTTCGATGTATGCTCGCTATTCACAAAAGTCCCTGTTGATGACCTACTTGATTTCTTAAAAGATAAGATTTCTGAATATTCTTTCCCTGTTCAACACAACACTCTTATTGAGTTAATTAAGCTGTGTGTCAAAGATTGTAAATTTCAGTTTGAAAATAAGTTTTTGTTATGTCGTTTGGATTGGCTATGGGAAATCCCCTTTCACCTGTACTAGCTAATTTATATATGGAATTTTTTGAAAGTAGAATTTTGCCTACGATTGTTAATTTTAACCTGGTTTGGTACAGGTATATAGATGATATTTTATGCCTTTGGCCTAATAATTTGGATGTGGACTTATTTCTTGGTAGGCTCAACAATTTAGCCCCATCTATTAAGTTTACAGTTGAAAAAGAAAATGAGGAAGCCTACCTTTTCTTGATCTAAAAATTTGGAGATGCTCTAATCAGTTCAAATATGAAGTCTACCGTAAGCCTACTAATAATAACTCTTACGTGCATTTTTATTCTGACCATCATCATTCGATTAAATCCTCTATTTTCTCTGCTATGTTTCTTCGAGCATTGAGAGTTGTCAGTCCTGAATTTTAGATTCCGAGTTATGCAATATCATGAATATTGGTACTAAATTATGTTATCCTATTTCATTTTTAGATAACTGTCTTAAGAAAGCCAAGAATAGGTATTATAATAATGTAATTGTAAAGGAATTTCAGCGTAAAAATATCCTTAGCCTACCTTACCATGTTAATTTTCAATACCTTCCAACTGTACTTAAAGCAATTGGCATTAATGTAATCTTTAAGTAATAATACTGTTAAATCACGCCTAAAGAATAGCCCTGATAATGTTGTTGGTTGTGTGTATTCGATCGGATGTACACAATGTAACTCAGTATATATGGCCAAACCGGTAAAACGTTAGATATTAGGGTAAACAGCATAAATATGCTTGTAGAACAGCTAGTACTTCCAATGCTTTATTTAACCATATGTATAGATGTAACCATAGCATCAAGTGGGATAGTTCTAAAGCGCTTGTTAAAAACAGAGATAATAGAACGAAATATTCTAGAATGTGCATTTATTCATTTTAAAAACAATTTCAATAACAGCTCGGGGACTTATAAAATTGACGATATCATGTTAAAATTTCTTTTGCCTCTCATTAACCCTTGTTAAGTATGTGCTAATTGTTTTGTTTTTCCTGTACGTTGTATATATATATGGGCTTCTCGCCTTTTAACTTCATTCCCTGACGAGAGTGTAGCTTTGAATACACGAAAGGCCTTGGAATCGTTTTTCTTTTTCCTTGTGGGTTTGCAGCATTCATTCATTTCACGTGTTTTATTGTGAAATTCATCCCATATATATATATATATATATATATATATATATATATATACAGGGTGTCCCGTATTTATATTTTTTTATTATGTTGCAGGTAAACCATGTCACTGACTAGAGAGGAGAGAGTTCAAGTTATTTTGCTGGTCAGGACCCGCAGTCACCGGGAAGTGGCCGAAGAATTCAACAATATGCATCCAGACCACGCACCAATCACACACAGATGTGTTGGCAAGTTGATAGCCAAATTTAAGGAAACTGGATCCGTAGCTGACAAGCCTCGCAGAGGACCTTGAAGGACTGTTACGGAAGACGAAACCAGTACCAATGTGTTGGCTAGCTTCGCTGTCAGTCCCAAGAAGTCACTTCGACGCATGTCCAGCGAAACGGACTATTTTGTAATTTTATTAATTTTGCCCTATGGGTCCAGACTTACGGGACACCCTGTGTGTGTGTGTATATATATATATATATATATATATATATAATATATATATATATATATATATATATATATATAAGCTTGGTTAACCTGGGTTTAGCTTACACCTTAAATCACTTAAATCATTTATTAAAAAATTGCAATAGGATTCTCCTGTTAATCTTCCAGGCAAAACAAAAGGACTGATTAAGTTGTCAGCAATAAGTTCTGCCCATACATTGATACTGAATTGTTGTTGATGCTTTGACTGGATGATGGCATGCAGATTCTCTTCAGCCCAGTGATGTGTGTTGTGAAAATTGATCACGCCATTTCTTGTGAAGGCAGCCTCATCAGAAAACAACACAGAGGAGAGAAAAAGAGGATCGCAAGAACACTGTTGAAGGAACCAAGTACAAAAAGCCTCTTGTGATGGGAAATCAGCTTCAGTAAGGCCTTGTAATCTCTGAATGTGATGTAGGTAAAGCTGTTGTTCCCATAAAATTCTCCACACAGTTGTGTATCTTACACCCTCCCTCTGCTGCTGCTATCCTTCAGGTGCTGACACCAGGATGTTCCACATGATTCAGGACCTGCTCCTCCAACTCACCAGTTTTGGCACTGATTGGTCTACCACCATCTGAAACTCACTTGTCTATTCTCTGAAAGGTCTTCTTATCTGGCAGATGGTGATTCAGAAACCTTTCCGCATGCAGATGTCTTGCTGTGGCCATATTACACTCAGCAAGTCCATACACGAGATGCATGTCTGCCATTTCTCTGTTTGAATAAGCCTCCATTCTCACTTCAAATGCACACTATCACTGAATAGCACAAAAACTTTTAAGGTTTTTTTTTTTTTTCACTGGACTGCACTTATTCACGGTAAGAAGTTATGAATACAAAGTGAAACACTGCAATGCACCTCTGACAGACTGATGGGTATACACTCAACAATATTGAAACATGTCATAGTGTGTATGAAACATTACAATCAGCAAGGCCATATATGAAATAAATCTTACACACACACACACACACATTGTCAGCAAGCAGTGTTTGTAAAGAGTTTGTGGAAAGAATTGCTGAACACAAAATGGGCTGTAACTTGGAAACAATGCAATTTTGGGCATATGTTTATACATATAAACTTTATTGTTTTCTGGTCTTGAATCCATCCTGAAAGTGTGTCCCACATGTTATGAAACTCCCTGTACACACACACACACACACACACACACACATATATATATATATATATATATATATATATATATATATATATTGGGTGTTTCAGGTCGACCCTAGAAATATGGAAATTGGCAGAATGTGTAGTTTGTATTTGGTATTAATTTGAAGTTTGTCATAGTAATTCCGTAACTAACATGAAGTGTTTCTTTTTATTGTAGGTGAATATATACTATATAGGGTCAACCTGAAATGATGAATTACTACCTACTTGCTACCAATTCCACCAATTTCCAGGTTTTTTTTTTAATAACCTTTATTAATAATAAAATAAATACATTCATTTTACAATGACATAAATAATTGTGAAGCTCAACTATTTATTTAATTTAATTTGGCCCTTAAGTTTTAGGCTCTATTGGCCTCTTATTGAAAATAAACAGCTCATTGTTATTAATTAAAAATAAATAAATGAATAAGTAAACAAGTAAGCACACCGGACAAAAAATTAGTCACCCCTCTCAGAATGTACCTAATAACGTGTGACGGCGCCTCTGGCCTTGATAACCGCACGAATCCGGCGAGGCAGAGCCTCTACGAGGTTGTGCATGTACTGAACATCGATTTGCTGCCACTCGTTCATCAGCCGGTCCCGAAGTTCCGCCAGAGTCCTGCGCTTCACTTTCTGTTTCCAGCCTGAACAACACCTTCGACGCATTCAGGATTAAAGGCTTCATTGGACCTACGATGTACTCGTCGCCTCCCATCAGTGGAGAACAAACAAAAACGGGACTCATCGGACCAAATTACACGTTTCCAATCTGCCGCAGTCCAGTTTTGTGCCTCTGAGCCCATTTATAACGTGCCAATTTGTGACTTGCTGTTAACAGCGGCCTCTTCCGTGGTACCCTGCTCCAGATGTCCATCGCATGCAGTTCTCGTCGCAATGTCCGTTCGGAAATTGGTCGCTGGAGAACCTCATTGGTTTCTTGGAGCAATTGTTCTCTGGTTTGAAAACGATTTGCAGTTACTAGACGAGAAACATGGCGGCGGCCCCTATTGTCGAGAATTGTTTTCCGGCCACAGTTACGCCGTCGATTGTCAGTTGATTGCGAACTACACCACTCTTTGTAAACTCGCTGGACAGTACGCGTTGACACACCAACAAATTGGGCTACTTCAGACATTTTGTGTCCGTGGGCTCTGCCAAACACGATGGCTCCTTTTTGCCACTGAGTAACGTCTGCCTCACGACCCATTTTACAGACTATATCCAACACACACTTTGTTCTTCACCACCTCACGAAACAGATCTGATCCTGTGTGCTACGTCACCGCTACTTGTCACTTACCAATGCTACATCAGCGCCCTCTGTGTGACCTTGAACTTCCTACTATCGGTGCTATTAGGGGTGACTAATTTTTTGTCCGGTGTGCTTATTATTAATAGTTAAAACATGTATTAATCTTAAATTATCACTACTGACATGACAAATGCAAGGTCACCATTGAAGGCACTATACCAATACCATACAAAGAAACCAATATTATACATGAGAGATAAGAACTGATGAATCCTAAGAAATGTGTTTTTAATACTAGATTACACACAAGAAATTAATAACACAGGCCTGTGATGGTTTTGTTGTCTGAAATATTTTGTCACATATACAGTATAGTAATTTTTGCACGCTGAATCGAAAAATATTAATTTTTCGCCATCACATACAGATTTTTCACAAAATGTCATACTATTACATATATGTCATTTTCATTAAAATTGACTCAAATTTTTATTAAAAACTACTGCCTATAAATGCTTCCAGATCAGAAGTGACATCATAGCAGCTTCTAGAACATTCTAGAAACGCACCGCTAGTATAAGCACACCGGACAAAAAATTAGTCACCCCTAATAGCACCGATAGTAGGAAGTTCAAGGTCACACAGAGGGCACTGATGTAGCATTGGTAAGTGACAAGTAGACAAGTAGCGGTGACGTAGCACACAGGATCAGATCTGTTTCATGAGGTGGTGAAGAACAAAGTGTGTGTTGGATATAGTCTGCAAAATGGGTTGTGAGGCAGATGTTACTCAGTGGCAAAAAGGAGCCATCGTGTTTGGCAGAGCCCACGGACACAAAATGTCTGAAGTAGCCCAATTTGTTGGTGTGTCAATGCGTACTGTCCAGCAAGTTTACAAAGAGTGGTGTAGTTCACAATCAACTGACAATCGACGGCGTAACTGTGGCCGGAAAACAATTCTCGACAATAGGGGCCGCCGCCATGTTTCTCGTCTAGTAACTGCAAATCGTTTTCAAACCAGAGAACAATTGCTCCAAGAAACCAATGAGGTTCTCCAGTGACCAATTTCCGAACGGACATTGCGACGAGAACTGCATGCGATGGACATCTGGAGCAGGGTACCACGGAAGAGGCCGCTGTTAACAGCAAGTCACAAATTGGCACGTTATAAATGGGCTCAGAGGCACAAAAACTGGACTGCGGCAGATTGGAAACGTGTAATTTGGTCCGATGAGTCCCGTTTTTGTTTGTTCTCCAATGATGGGAGGCGACGAGTACATCGCAGGTCCAATGAAGCCTTTAATCCTGAATGCGTCGAAGGTGTTGTTCAGGCTGGAAACAGAAAGTGAAGCGCAGGAATAGACACCCACAGACTCTGGCGGAACTTCGGGACCAGCTGATGAACGAGTGGCAGCAAATCGATGTTCAGTACATGCACAACCTCGTAGAGTCTCTGCCTCGCCGGATTCGTGCGGTTATCAAGGCCAGAGGCGCCGTCACACGTTATTAGGTACATTCTGAGAGGGGTGACTAATTTTTTGTCCAGTGTGCTTATAAGTGATTGACAAGCCATGAGATGAGTCAGTCTGTCTAGTGCATGTGAGGTTATAGTTCTTTAGTATACAAAGGTGTGCAGTGACTATATTTCTCTTTTTAAATTTGTTTATTTGTCATTATGGCAACCAGAGGGTGTGTGAATAACCCAAACATTTTCTGTTATATTTGTGGAAAATTTACTGTGAAAAAACAAAGGTGAGATATTACAGATTTCATCAAGAAAGCATACTATGCATACTTCAGAATGAAACTTGGGGATCAAGACAAATCATGGGCTCCACATAAAGTTTGCAGTGTTTGTGTTGAACAACTTAGACCGTGGAGTAAAGTTAAAAAGGATTCTTCACCTTTAGGGATTCTAATGGTCTGGCATGAGCCTAGAAATCACAGCAATGACTGCTATTTTTGTTCATGTAATGTGCAAGGCTACAATACTAAAAATAAAAAGGAAATTTCTTATCCAAACTTTCAGTCTGCTATAAGACCTGTTGCTCATGGACCTGGTATACCTGTACCTACTAAACCAAATACTCTTGATATAACTTCATCTGATTCAGTGTCTGATGACACTGGAAATGATATTGATTGTTTTCAAACTGAAACACCTGGTGAACCCCAATTGTTTACACAAAGTGAACTTAATGATTTGGTAAGAGATTTGTGTCTCCTGAAGAATTCTTCAGAGATTTTGGGATCCAGACTTTGGGCAAAGAACTTGCTTTCTCCTGGGATGTCATTTTACTGGTAGAGAAATCAAGAAAAAAATTCATCTAATATTTTTCTCAAGAAAATTCACTAGTATACTGCAACAATGTTTTGGAACTAATACTTAAGCTAGGCACTGCAGTCTATGACCCAAATGAATGGAGACTTTTCATTGATTCCTCCAAACAAAGTCTAAAAGACATCCTCCTTCACAACAGTAGCTTCTATGCATCCATTCCTGTGGCTCATTTGGTTCACTTGAAGGAAACATACAAAAATCTTGAGCTTCTTCTAGCTAAGGTTAAACATAAACAACGCAGTTGGCTACTTTGTGGAGACTTAAAAATGATTTGTATGTTGCGAGGTCAACAACCAGGTTATACAAAGTTTCCATGTTTTTTGTGTGAATGGGATAGCCGAGCAAGAACTCAGCACTGGATAAAAAAGGAATGGCCATGCAGTCAACCTGACACATGGTTCTAAAAACATTCAATGTGAAAGTTTGGTTGACACGAAGAAAGTCCTTTTAGTTCCACTTCACATAAAATTGGGCTTGATGAAGCAATTTGTTAAGGCATTGGATGAAGATGGAATTTGTTTTAAGTATGTGTGATAAATTCCCAACTCTTTCAGAAGCAAAATTGAAAGAAGGAATTTTCATTGGTTCCCAGATTAGAAAACTGACTTTGGATGAACACTTTGAAAGAACAATGAACAATCTTGAAGAAGCGTGGATTGCTTTTAAGGATGTTATCAGCAAATTTTTGGGGAACAAGGACCCAAATTATCAAAACAGTGTGAACAACATGCTAAATAAGTTCAAAGAGTTGGGTTGTAATACGAGTTTAAAATTACATTTCTTACATCCACACTTGGATTACTTCCCTGAGAATATTGCAGCACTCAGTGAAGAACAATGAGAATGGTTTCACCAAGACATCAAAGAAATGGAGAAAAGATATCAGGGAAGGTGGGACATCAGCATGATGGCTGATTACTGCTGGATGTTGACACAGGATAATCCAGAATTATTACATAAAAGAAAAGGAACAGCGCATACATTCAAGACTAAAATGTATAGATCTCAAGAAAATTCAGGACAAATATGTAATTGACATCAATAGTCTTTTCTTTTTAAAGTTATTTGTAATTAGTATAACAAAGCGAAATAGGTACCTAATGTAAATTGAAATAAATAATATTTATTTATTTATGTTGTTTTTTCCCTTCCAGTTTGCAGAAAATCCTTACATGATAGAAAAAAATGGACACCTTATTCGAAATCAGTGTAGATGAATTATCTAAATATCAGTTATTAGTAAGACAACAACTCTTACAAAGTTCTCATTCGCAGGACTGTGTAATTTGTAAACAATAGTAATGGATATTAATCCTAGATTTTTTTTAGTATGCCATCATTAATCGAGATTTCAACTTGGTTTTAAGCAAATTTACATTCACAATATTTTTTATATCATTCCATAGTTTCAATCCAATGAAAATGGGTAGTTCTTGAGATGAAGACAATCTGACTTGAGGTATAACAAGCTTTGATCTATTTCTGGTCTGATACGAGTGGATTTCTTGATGAGTTACACAATATCTATTTACCCATTGTAAATTAATGGTTTTGTTCTTACACTTGTAAAAAAAAAAAAAATGTGCCAGTTTGGTTATATCATTAAGCTTTAATAGGTTTAGCTCTTTAAATAATGCACTTGAGTGATCATGGAACTCTGCATCAGATAATAACCTTATTGCTCATTTTTGGATGACAAAGATACCATTTAATGCATTGTCAGTGGAGTTTCCCCAAACAAGGGTGCAGTACATTATACAAAGAAGAACAAGAGTATGATAAAGTGTCAATAAAACTTGTTTAGGGACTACATTTCTAAGTTTAAACATTATAGCAACACTCCTCAAAATCTTTTTCGCAATATAATTTACATGATCACTCCACTACAAATTCTTATCTAGCATTACATCAAGAAATTTTGTTACAGTACACTCCTTTATAGCAATTTCATTACACTGATGAATTCTGAATTAAATATATTCTTAGCTGAATTAACGTCTTTGCAAGAAAAAGAGACAGTTGTATCATCTGCAAACATTATGAAGTTCAGTATATCAGATGAACGTGGAAGGTCATTTATATATAATAAAAATAACAGTGGACCCAGAACTGAGCCCTGTGGCACACCATGTTTGACAAGCACTTTAGTTGAGCAAACCTTATTTACTGATACAAAATGATATCTATTGGACAAATAACTTTTAAACCAATCACTGATTGCTCCTCTGAAGCCATAACAATATAATTTATTAAGTAGAATATTATGGTCTATTACACCAAACACCTTACTCAAATCCATAAATATTGATATCATTATTTCTTTGTTCTCTAGTTATATTTGCATTTTCTATAAGATTTAAAATAGCCATTTCCATTGTTTTATTATTATGGAAGCCATATTGATTTGGAGATAATAAATTGTAGGATTCTAAATATTGCTTCATTCTACTTTTTACAATTTTTTCAAAAACTTTGCTGAACAGATAATGAACACACCAGCTTGTAATTTGTTGCTAATGTAGGATCACCCCCTTTAAAAAGGGTTGTTATACAACCAGTTTTTAGCATTGATGGGAATATTCCTTTGGAAATACTTTGATTGATAATTTTAGCCAAAGTTACAGATATCTTTAAGTTTCAATATTAGGTACAGGAATGTTATGAATATTATTTTTTGTATTTTTTAATTTACCAATAATATTCTGGACCTCAGTAGAGGTAGCAGGAACAAAAGAAAATGAATTTAGTGGGCTGGGTGGCATATATTCTAGAGGCGAGTAATCATTATTTAGTAATTATGAGCAAAGCCTATCTGCTATTGAAGTAAAATGTACATTTAAAGAGTCTGCAATAGAGCAGTATCATCAGTAATTTCTTTATTATCAACATTTAATTTCTCTATTGAATTTTTCTTAATTTGTTTTCCAAGAAGACTGTTTATGGTTGTCCAAGTGTTTTTCATGTCTCCTGTATGTTTGCAAAATTGATTGTTATAATAGTTATATTTTGCAATTTTGATTATTTTAGTTAATTTGTTTCTGTATTGAGTATACTATACTTTAGGAATTTTTCTTTGTAATTGCAATTTGAATAATTTACCTCTGTTCTTTATTGAAATGATAATTCCTGGAGTGATCCATGGATTTGCGACAATTCTGGGCAAAACTGTTTTTCTTCTTAAAGGAAAGCAAATATTAAAAATATGGAATAAGGTGTCATAGAAGAACTGAAACATATGATCTGGATCATTTATAGGTTTGTCACAGTCAAATTGAGTATTTTCTACAGCCCCGATAAATTTTCTTTTGTTAACCTCTGACAATATTCTGTAATCAACAGTTGTTTTGTCTGCAACCTGAACAATGTTATTAAATATAGCATAGGTAGGAAAATGATCACTGATGTTTGTGGTTATAATTCCAGAATTTACAAGGGCATTGCTATTTACAAATAAATTACACTAGTATGCATATGAAATTTTTTTGTCTGCTGTGAGGGTTTTTTCAACTCATATTATATAATTCGACCATGCTGAATTCGAAAATGACATTGGTTTTCCTCAATCAGGTCAGGTTTTTTCTCTATTGGCCATTTATTATAAGTCCAATTTTATCCCCAAATTTATTGATTTTTTTAGCTTAAACACTGTAGATACGAGTAATATTACAAGAACACTCATGAAAAATGAAAACACTGTGTGAATAAATACTTTTATTCATACAATGAATATGGAAAAAAGTTTATTGAGGAAGGAATGAAGTTTTTTTGGCTTTCCATCTGTGTTTTTCTTCGGGCATGTCTCGCTCCAAACACCAGCAATAGTCCGCCAGCATATTGATATCCCAGTTTCCCTGGTACCTCTCTTCCATTATTTTGATATCTTGGTGAAATCATTCACCCTGTTCCTCACTATAATCCCCACAATTTTCAGGAAAATAGTCCAAGTGGGACCACAAAAAGTGCATTTTTATGGACATGCGCGACCCATGAGCTTTGAAAGCTTCCATCAAGTTTTCAACAACGGACTCGTATTCTGGACTTCTACGCTTGCCAAGAAAATCAGTGACAACTGATTTGAATGCCTGCCAGGCATTCTTCTCAGTTGGAGTAATTGCATTTTTGAACTGAGTATCCTTGATCAAAGTTCGAATTTGAGGACCATCAAAAACCCCAGCATTTAGTTTAGCATCAGATATATGAGGAAATTTACTCTCGAGATATCGGAATGCTGAACCCTCCTTATTCATTGATTTGATGAAATTTTTCATCAAGCCCAGCTTAATATGAAGTGGTGGGAGCAAAATTTTTGTTGGTGGTACAAGGGGCACTGAAACGACATTATGCGACCCAGGTTCAAAATTCACTCTGGATGCCCATTCACGCTGTGCATAGTGCTTCTCATCCACTCGGCTATCCCATTTGCAGAGGAAACATGGGTATTTCGTGTATCCCCCTTGCATTCCCAATACAAATGCCACAATCTGAAAAAAAATGAAAATATTTAAAGAATTTAGAGAATTTGTTCTATCAGATAAAAAAATCTATGCATTGGACTGTATCACTTCTGTGGGGAAGTTAAGTGTTCTTATACGCTCTCAAATAACCTTTGGAAAAAACAACATAGTCAATAGCAATAGTTTACTTATGATATTAGTATTACCTTCAAATCTCCACAGATCCTCCAGTTATGTTGGTCGTATACGAGAGCATCCAGTAAAATTTTCATGTTATCGTAGCTCTCAGTAAGTTGTATGGAATGTGCTACAGGGACTGATGCAACCCTATTCCCAATGTTGAGAAGTACTGCTTTCAAACTTCGTTTAGACGAGTCTATAAATAGCCTCCATTCTGATGCGTTATATGGCAGGCCCAAGGATTCGATTAGCCGCTCAACATTGCAGCAGTACACTAAGGAAGAGGTATTTTCGTGCACTGCAAAAAACTTGCGGAATTCTTCCTCTCGTTTCCTATACCAGGAGAATGTTGTTCCTGGAGCCAGCAAGTTGTCCTCTCGAAGTCGTCAGCCCAAGATCTCGGCAGCTAATTTGGAGTCCTAAATCCCTGGTAAGATCATTAAGTTTGGCCTGGTTGAGAGGCCTCGGCTCATTTGAAGTGGTATTTTGAGGTGTATATACGACTGGGACTGGTCATTGGCATTGGTCATTGATTCATCATCAGAATCATCGAAGTCCAGGGTTTGAGGTGGGTCGGGTATTGGAATTCCAGGACCATGGGGTACAGGTCTCATAGCAGAAGGAATGTCAGGGTATACAACAATGTGTTTATTCTTCTTGTTAACTCCTGAAAACAGAAACACAGAAACATGGATATAAAACTTGCATATGAAATAGAAGAAGCATTCAGACAGTGGCGGCTCGTGAAGGAAGGCTGCGGTCTGTAAGATATGAAATAGGTCGATGGAGTCTGTATATTTTCTTTCTTTTTCATTCATATTGTCCCTTCGGGGACAATATGAATGAAAAAGAAAGAAAATATACAATCATTGTATATGTAAATGTAACTTGTATAACAATATGTATGTGTAAATGTATTTTCTATAACAATATGTATATGTAAATGTATGATTACCATTATGGTGAATATTATGCTATATATGGTGAATATTATGTCAAGTTTCATACGAGGATTTCAAAATATTTAAGAAAAATAAATTTATAAGCCCACCTTGGAGGTTTGTCATGCAGAAATAGCAATCTGTCACGTGATCCTTTCCTTCTCTCCAAATCATGGGAATTCCAAAAGGCAAAGATTTCGCTCTGCCTTTGCTCCATCTTCTCAAATTTTCAATGCGTGTCTTGCAGCACATATGAGGGGCGAAATTTTTGTCCTGGTCCCCTAGCTTAATTCCAAAGTATGCTCTATACATTGTCTTCACAAATTTAGTGATTTGGGACTGGTTATTTGGCATGGTAACCGTCCCACATATGTAGCAGAATCTATTGGGATCATTTTTACATGCTCTAGTCATTATGAAATATTTTATCTATATGCCTGAAGAGTAAAAAAAGATATTATACAAGTGAAACAAGTGATGATAGATGTTACTGTTCCAATTCCGCTTTGACAAAATCACGAAAAATTCTATTTTACAGTGCCCGCGAAAAGTATCCGATCACCCTTAAAATTTGTATTTTTTACATAAAAAACAATGTTTAAATGTATACTAACCTTATATTAGTATTTTGTCATCTGTCCTTTCATTTGGATGACTTGTTCTAGACGTTTTGGCATGGATTTAATCAAGTTTTGACAAACTTCCACTGATATTTCCTTGCACCATACCTTTTTGATGGCCTCTTGTAATTTTTCGACTGAGCCAGTGTCGTGGCATTCAACCTTATTTTTTATTATTAGCCACAGATTTTCTATCGGATTGAGATCTGGACTATTACCAGGCCAATCCAAAATATCAAATTTATTGTCAGTAATCCATTTTGTCACTATTTTGGCCCTGTGACATGGTGCACCATCATGCATGTATGTTTTTGTCCTTTGGATTGCCATTGCCATTGGAAGTTTATCCTGTAGCATTGCTAAATACCGTGCACCATTCATAGTTGTGTTCTTCGGAAGAAAATATAAGTTTCCACGCCCATAGTAACCGAAACAACCCCAAACCATCACACTTGGAGGGTGTTTCATTGTCTTTAGGGTGTATTTAGTGTCCATCCTATTTTAGCCAATAGGCCGGTGAACCTTTTTTGGACTTCTGAATGTCAAAAATGTCGACTCATCGCTAAATAAAACCTTCTTCCAGTCATCAACAGTCCAATGAATGTATTTTTTACAAAATGCGACACGTTTTTTACGCATTTTTTCATTAATGAACGGTTTCTTAGCAGCATGGCGAGATGGTAATCCGAGTTCTTTTTGGAGCTGCTCCTGGATAGTTCGTTCAGAAACACCAGATAACAAATTATTCATATTAAATTTTATTTCTTTCGCAGTTATTGTTGGGTTTTTCAATACTAAACGTTTCATAAGTTTGTCTGTTCGCGAATTTGTTTTTCTCGGTCTGCCAGATCGTTTTTTAGGGACTGGCGTGGTTAGGCCACCATTGTTCTCAGCCCATGAAACCCATAAATTAACGGTACTTTGGGATATGTTTAATTCCTTAGCTATCTGTCTCTGTGATTTCCCACATGCATGCAAAGCAACAATAGCACCTCGACAATCACTCTTAAGTTGTTTTTTAGCACACATTATATATAAATTTTATTTACACCACTTTCTGTAAAAAAAAAAAAAATCAAGAAATTTACACAAACAGTGAAATCTGACAAATTTGAGACACAGCCACCCGCAACGAAGGCTACCAGAACACTAATTTGAGAATGCGTTGGATAGCTCTCATATCAGCGAGCAACCTCAAAGTTACCAGATGTCGCTAGAACAAATAGAAAGTGAATTACGTGTCTCTGAATATCAAGGGAAAATATTGTATTTTCTTGAGTGATTGGATACTTTTCGCGGGCACTGTACTTATGAGGCCATAGCCGGATAACCTGAGCTGATTGAGAAAAACGGATTGCAGATTCGAAATCAGCAGGAAAAACTCTATAAGAATCACTTACAAAACCCTTGACAGCAAAATTGATGCATACCAGTGTTTTCAATCATAGATTCTGTTATTTGATTACCATAGTTGCAGATCATGGCTGTAACTACCTATGAGGTCACCGAGGTCCGGACCTCGGTAATTATTTCCTAAAAAAAAAAAGAGACTGAACCATTCTCCGTGTATGAAACGCATATTACCGCTTTTCTTTTGAAAAGAGGGAGTGTCGAGCGTGTATTAAACATTAGAGGGCTTTTATTATAGACAAGGGTTTTGTGTTTAGTGTATAGCTTGGGTTGTGTTTGTAGATGTCATTTTGGTCTGAATTTTGCTCGTTCCGCCGCGCTCGAAAAAATCTGGACCTCACTAATTTCTAAACCCTAGTTACGGCCCTGTTGCAGACTCAGTGGATTTGGTAATAGTATGACTAAGATAGAAAGAATTCATTAAGTTTAAAAATTTATGAGAGATTGCTTCAGATTGCAAATTGATGTTGAAGTCACCTGCAACTATCGCATTTGATTTATGAAAGTTGCATAACATATTATCTAAGTGAATTAAAAAGCTATTGATATTAGTATTAGGTGGTCTATATATTGTAGGAGAGAATATACAGGGTGTCCCATAAGTCTGGCATCATAGGAAAAAATAATAAAAAAGGCAAAACAAAAGCTTTTATTTACAGAATGTGCTCAATATGTCCACCATTGTTTTCAATACACAAATTCAGACGTGATACCCAGTCAGCAAGCACACAGTGAATGATGTCACGAGTAATGGGGTTGCATGCCCCAATAATGCGCTGCTGCAAATGTTCAACACTCCTAATTTTCTCTGAGTATACCAGTGCTTTCAAGTGGCCCCAGAGATAAAAATCTAGTGGCGTGAGATCCGGGCTTCTAGCTGGCCATTCCACAGGCCCTCGACATCCTATCCAATGACCAGGGAATTGTTGGTACAGGTATTCCCTTACTTGGGTGCTGTAATGTGCAGGAGTGCCGTCTTGCTGGAACCATGTTGGGAAATTTACTTCTTCATTCAAGACACTGGGAAATGCTTCTTCCTTGAGCATACATAGGTAGGTGCCTCCAGTGACATGTTTATTGAAAAAGAGGGGGGCCTATGATGCGATCCTTCCAAATGCCACACCATACCATCACCCAAGATGCAACTTGTTCCTTTGAAGAGGTATACCAGTGAGGGTTGTTTTGAGACCAGTAGTGGGTGTTCTGTCGATTTACATCACCATTTCCATAAAACACAACCTCGTCACTGAACAGAATGGTGGACAGGAAATTGGCATCCCGAGCATATGAATTATAGTTTGTAGAAATAGAAAAATATGAATTTCTCCTATGATGCCAGACTTATGGGACACCCTGTACATTACTTTTGTCTTTTATATTAACCACTAGGTTTTCATTATCACTATTACATACAGAAAATACTTCGTTGGAGTCGGAAGTTTGATGCACATACACAGAGATAACCCCACCAATCTGATTATCTCTTACGGTATGATAAGCAACGTAATTATCTATATTACACAGGTTTTTAATACTACTATTTAACCAGGTTTCTGTGAGAACTATAACACTAAATTTGACTGTAGAAGTTTTCAAAAGGGCCAATAAGTAGTTATAGTTCCTAGCTAAGCCTCGAATGTTTAGATTTAGCACAAAGATTTTTATAAATGTCTTTTTGTGATACAAAGGCATTAAACTCACCCATCAATGAGACCATGCAATTGCCTACACCAGATTCCTGTTCTAGATTCTCGTGCCTCGGCCTTCAGGCAGAGTCAAAGCCTTACCCCTCTAGCGAGTTGTGCTCGGCCCTTTGTGTGGTCAGTCAACCCAATTGGGTTTTCCTTCATTTAGAACTCTCTAAGCAAGTGTCATGTTAAGGATTTGATTTTCTAACTACTGTGCACTGCAAAAGAAATCTAATATTTTAAAAGTTATCTATCCTTGTGTAATAAAGACTGAAAAGGTAATTCATCATTTATATCCTTCCACAAGAAAAACATTCCACTCCCACAATGGATGACGGAGAGGACACCATTGAACAAGGGTATAAAGTGTTTTCCATTACTCGCAGTCAGATAAAGTGAAGTTGAAAAGAAGAACTGTGGATGTCAGCAGTATAAACTTCATTGTCGGTGCAAGGAAGCGACATACTGAGTTTACCTACATATCGGCAATGGCTGTCTAATGAAGAAAAGGCCATCTTTTCTGCCAACACTGGTGTGACCTGAAACACCCCATATATATATTTGAATAAAAATTTCCATTCTCAATAAGGTTGTAATACTGAAATTGAAAGAAAAAGCTTCTGCTCCACTTTTATTAATTAATTGACCTCTTTTCATTAGGTACAGTGCTTACAAGAAGTCTCACGCTTCTGTCTCATCCCAAGCTAGTCTGTTAGGTATAAAATGGGCAGTCCTTATGGCAGCAGAGGTGTGTTCGGATTGGTGCACATAACTGCTCTAACACAATCAATGATGTCCATTATTACGTCACTTCTGCTACATTTTAGTGTTCAAAATACAAATGATTAAGAAGCAGAATGGAGCAAGTTTCGGGATGTTGGGATGGTTATGGAGCAATCCTAATCCTAATAATATTAGCTGGGCATTACATTATACCATCTCAATATATACTGTAGACTATAGAGAACAACTAATTCGGCAAATATCCCAAATCATGGCATGATACCTAAGTTATTTTGATGCAGGTCTAAATTATTTGCTCAAATGCAATTATTGATATTAAGTAATTGTTGGGAATTGTTGTCAATACTGGTGTTTGTGATATATATCCTACGTGAAGAATCTAATGACCAAATTCCTCAGTGAACCTCTCACATACTCGCATTTTGAGGAAGTCATGGTCGTCTTACTAATAGATAGTTTATCCATTGTTTTAAGTGGTAACCTATTAAACGAACTATGTTAAACCTATTCCATCTTATGAAAGTCATTAGTCTAAAGCAGTGGTATTCAAACTTTTTCCTTGGCGTACCCCTTTAGTTTGTTCTTTTATTATGGCGTACCTCCTCCCCCTCAGTTTCCAAAATAAAAATGTTATTATACAATTTACACAGAATATGAAGCTATCAAACGATCTTTATTTATGACCACCTAATTATTAGATGAAAATAAATATATATATATATTTTTTGTGTTTCAGATTTACCGCCGATTCGTACCTAAAGAGGCGGTACATATCTCGGCGAGGCAGTGAGTGGGTGATGTTACTGTGCTGGGGGTGGTAGACTAGGGGAATGAGTAAGGGTCAGTCGATGGATAGTGGGTAGGAGGGGTACAGTTTCAGATGCGATGGAGCAGATGGGAGTGAGTAAGGAAGAGGAGAATGGCTTCTGCTAAAAAGTGGGGGCCTTCGGCGAGTATGGATCGTAGGCAGTTAGGTATGGGGTTTACGGCCGAGAGAGGGAAACACCTGCGACGGAGAGCGGACAACTTTGAGCATTCCACCAGGAGGTGTAAGACAGTGATAGGGGTATGGCAGGTAGGGCAAAGTGGGGCTGGCGATTTCGCCATAAGGTGTCCATGGGTGATGTGGGTGTGACCTATGCGGAGACAGGCTAGGATTACTTCTTTATGGCGTGACCGGTCGAATGAAGCAGCCCAGTATCCTATTTGCGGTTTGATCGTGTGGTTTATTTTGTGTGGCCTGGTCCAATTCCCACTGCCATATGGAGCAGAAGTGGGAGCGGAAAGCCGGGAAGAAGTCAGAGAAGGGGAGGGGTCGGGAGGAGGCCGGCAGCAAGCAGGCCGTCTTTGCTGTGCGGTCCGCCGCCTCGTTACCCTGGATGCCGACATGAGCCGGGACCCAACAGAATGCGATTGTCTTGTGTTGGAAGATCGTTAAAAAGTGGAAGGTCTGCTGGATGGTACAGACGAGCGGGTGAGGGGAGTTAAATCTTTCTAGGAAGAGAAGTGCACTTTGGGAATCCGAATAAATGACGAAAGAGCTGGCAGAGTGGGTGCGCACAATATCGAGGGCCTCCGTAATGGCAAAAAGTTCCGCCGAAAAAATGGAGGCCTCACGGGGCAGGCCGACGCCCCGGGAGAGGGGCTGGGACAGAATCACCACTGAGGCAGCCACACCAGCTTCCGAGCGGGAACCATCCGTGTAAATGGTGATTGCGTCTGGGTGTTGGGTTGCGTGTTCGCGGAAGAGTGACCTGTATATCATGGCGCTCGTGGTAGTCTTCGGTAGGGAACACAGATCTTTGCAAAACTTGATAGGGGTTAGGATCCAGGGGGGGTAGATGCTGAATGAAATGGTAACTGAGGGGGTGGGCATGTTGAAAAGATCAAGGAAAGAGCGGACCGCTTCACTGAAGTGCCAGCTCCGTCCCTGAGGTGGAAGTTCTAAAACCGCCGTGCCCAGAAGCGAAGGTAGCCTCTGTGCACGGAGGTATGTCCGCATAAGCAGTAGACCCCGTCGGAGGGTGAGAGGGAGATGATCACATTCCACATGGAGGCTGGGGAGGAGCGGAAAGCACCGGTGGCGAGGCGGAGGCCTCTATTAAGTACCGGGTCCAGGATACGGAGGCGGGCGTTGGAGGCTGAACCATAAACTGCGCTACCATAGTCCAGCTTCGACTGTACTATGGAAGTATAAAGGCGAAGAAGAGAGCGTCGATCTGCACCCCATGTGGTGTGAGAGAGGTGATCCAGGAGAGCGAGGGGGCGTCGAAGGGATTGCTTTAGGTGCTTGAGATGGGGAACCCAATTGAGCCGTCGGTCTAGGGTCATGCCCAGAAAATGCGTAGAGGGTACCACCTCAAGAGGACTGCCGTATAATGTGACAGAGGGTAGAGGAAGGGTTGTGGGTCTTCTTCTACTGAAGACCATACACTTGGACTTAGGGATGAAGAGACGGAAACCCACCGACGTCGCCCACCTTTCCACCCGGTAGATGGCGAGCTGCATTTGCCGTTGAACGACAGACGGTTCTCGCCCTGCGAAGTAGATTGCAAGGACATCCGCATAAATGGAAGAGTGGATTGTGGGTGGAAGGCATTGTGAGACTGTGTTCATCACGTTGGAGAAGCAGAGAACACTGAGGATGCTTCCCTGTGGGACCCCGTCCTCCTGCACAAAGGTGTCAGAGAGGACTGAGCCCACCCGGACTTTAAAGGTCCGAGAAGAAAGGAAGCCCCTGATGAAGGTAGGCATGGCTCCGACGAGGCCCAGATGTCGGAGCTGACCGAGGATCATTGCTCGATGGGTGGTGTCATAGGCCTTCTGGATGTCAAAGAAAATTGACAGTACGAACTGTTCATTGTCGAAGGCATCCTGTATGTCTCGGCTGAGAAGCAGGAGGGAATCAGTGGTGGAGCGGAATTGTCTGAAGCCGGACTGGGTAGACGGGAAGGAATTGGTACATTCAAGGACGAACGATAATCGCGTAGCGACCATTTTTTCGAGGATCTTGCAGGCACAACACGTCAGGGCGATTGGTCTGTAGTTTGTGGGGTCCAGGGAATCTTTGCCGGGCTTGGGGATAGGGATGACGTGGGCCTCCTTCCACCTAAAGGGGAAGGCACCCTCTATCCATATGCGACTGTATAGGTCTAGCAGGAAAATTTGTAAGGTAGAGTGGAGGTGTTGGATCATGCCGTACGGAATACCGTCCGGGCCAGGACAAGGGGATCGTCGAGAGGCCAGTGCCGCCTGTAGTTCACGCATGGTAAACAATTGGTTGTAGGTGCTGTCTATGGACAGTGGAGAGGGGCTATCATCAGGGGCGGGTACGGAATTGGCTGCAGAGGAAGAAACGGCGGCGAAGGTAGAAGCAAGGTGGTCTGCCACCGACTTGGGCTCACATAGGAGTCCGTCGTTAGTCCGGAGGACCGGGGGTCGGGAGGGGACATGTCGCCTCTCGACGCCCCGCACCTTCTTCCAGATGGTAGCCGAAGGTGTGTTGGCGGTGATGCCGGACACAAAGGCACGCCAAGAGGGTCGGCGCGCTGTCTTCATTGTGCGGCGGGCGATGGCCCTGACCCGCTGCATCTCCGTGCGATGGATGGGGAGTCGCGTCCGGTAGAAGCGCCGAGTTGCCTTCTTCTTGGCGCGCACGGCCTTCCGCGCACTCCGGGGTCCACCAAGGAACCCGTCGGGCGCGGGGGTAGGCGGAGGATTGTGGTACGCTTGTGCTTGCGGCCGTTAGAACGACGGACTCGAAGTATGCGATGCACTCGTCGATGGATGGGAAGTGGGCAGTTGTAAGGGTGGTATATGTGTTGTCGCGGAAGCGGGCCCAATTCGCGTTGGTGGTAACCCACCTTACCGGTACCCGTACGGTCTGGTCGGGTCGATTGAGGGTGAGTAGAATGGGGAAATGGTCACTTCCGTGGTCCTCTCGGAGGACTTGCCACGTGAAGTCTAGGAGGGCATCAGTTGAAACGAGGGACAGGTCTATACAGGATGGAGTGCAGGTGGTGGCATGGTAGAATGTAGGAGAGCCATCGTTGAGGCACTCGAAGGAGAGCTCGGTCATGATGGATATCAGGGTTGGGGCCATATAGGTAGAGTATGTGTCGCCCCACAAGGGGTGACGACTATTGAAATCGCCCAGTAGTAGGAAGGGCCTGGGGAGTTGTTCCACGACTTCCACCAGGTCGTCGCGGGAGACTTGAGCGTGGGGGGAAGGTAGATTGAACAAATGGTGTACTGTCTATCCAGGGAGAGCCGGACGGCAGTCACCTGTAGGGGGGACCGGATGGAGAGATTGTAGAAGGGGACTGCGTGGTGGACGAGGATGGCAGCTCCCCTTCGAGTGCAGGTAGGAGGCGGGGTGGCGACGCAAAAATAACCAGTGGGGCAGGACATGGGCCTGGTCCCCAGGATTAGCTCCTGGAGATAGACACACACCGGACGGGAAGTGGCAATCAAGGAGTTAAGGCCTTCATAGTTTGCAAAGATTCCTCGACAGTTCCAGTAGACTATTGTGGTTTTCGGGGGATCCATTAGTTGATGAAGGGGGATGGGTAAAGGTGTAGGCGCTAGGAGGTTGGAGTGTGAAGGGAGATCTGGAGTTCGCGAAACTGAAGGCTGGGTCAGGAGCATGGCTGGCTATCTACCGTTCACCAGGGAAGGAATCGGTCGGTCTGTCGAACCCCGCGGAGGTTGCGGGGTCGAGTCGGCCGAGCGAGACCGGAGGCGTGGATCATGGCAGACAGAGGAACATCGTGGGCTGAGCGGGTCAGAAGTGCCTTGACGGGCTTCTATGGTCGGGCCAGGGGGGGGGGCACGTTAACCCCAAAAGGGGCGCTACCCCGCCTGTCCGGGGTCTGACGGCGGACCCTAGGTGGTGACGGGGGGTACCAAAAAGACAGGGCGGGTGGGAGGGCGTACTCAGGGTAGCTGATAAGGAGGGGGCCGGGGATGTTGGGGGGTAGGTACGATGGGGGTGGAAGGTGAACCAGAGTGGTCTCATGGAGGGGTGGAGAAAATGGCACCAGGAGGCAAGGGCAGATCCATGAGACTCATGGGCGTGGGCGCGGCCGAGCTTCCTTCGGTCACACCGTGCAGCTGCTCCAGAGCCGCATCCACTGGATCCACTGGGCTGGGTCTCGTCGTACGGGGCGGGTCGTGGATTTCGGCCACTATTGTCAGAGTCTGTGGGGGTAGAGCGGTGGGACTTCTGCGATGGGGAGAGATGGACATAGTAGACGTGGTGGGCGGTGTAAGGGTCCGAGCCGTCTTCTTGGTCTTAGGGGAAGAGGGAGAGAGACGTTGGAAGGCCGGAGGGTCTGGCGACACGCTCCGGCGTCTCCGCCTCGATGGCTTGCTCCGGGCGGCAGGTTCGGGCGTGTACAGGGAGTACTGGGAAGGCAGGGTTTGAGGTGGCTGGGACCTGGGAGCCCTGGTCCCAGACTCCTGGGGGATTCGTGGCAGGTGAGGTGCGGGAAGAAGAGGAACGGTGGGGGGACAGGGGACCGTCGGGTCCTGCGAGTATTTGCTTTGTGGGGAACCGGGAGCAGTGGCTGGGGGGGGTTTCGGCGGCAGGCCAGGGCGGCGTGCAGAGATGATAGAGCCGAGAGCAGCGGCATAGGACATTCCCGGCCTCACCTCCCGACTCCGCACCCTGTCTCGTGCCTCACGGGGGCTAAGGAAGTCCGACACTTGTAGGCCGCGGACCTCCTTCTCGAACTTGAAGAAAAGGCATTTGGGTGTGTTGGGGCACCTGTCAGGGTGAGCGAGTCGTCCACAGTGGGTGTGTTGGGGCACCTGTCAGGGTGAGCGAGTCGTCCACAGTGCACACACAATTGATGCGGCTGTCGACAAACGGAGCTAACGTGTCCAAACTTATTGCATTTAAAGCAACAGGTTGGGTCTGGGATGTATGGGTGTATAGAAAACTCGCATGACGCGCGGTCTCCCATACCCCATACAATGCGGCCGGAAGGGATTAGTGTATTGAAAGTAAGGAGCAGACGTGGGGTGGGGGAGGGGGTGCCTCCCTATCGGGATGTGAAACGATAGATCTTAGTGACTCCTTGGGGTGCGAGGTCCTCCAGGAGCTCGTTCACTGCGATCGACAATAGGCGGGTGGCGTAAATAGTGCCCTGACTCTGATTCAGGCGAGGGTGTGGGGAAACGGACACCGAGCATCCAAGGACCTCAGTGACGGAGAGTAGGGCTTTTGTCTCTGCGGCTGAGTGTGATTTTACGAGGAGGGAGCCATCCCTCTGTGGGCGTACGTCATAGCGGCTGGAGTTGCTGTGGGTTCGGATCGCCTGGAACATCCGTTCAGAGTTGGTCGGGAGGGACCCAGATGTAGGCCGAATCACCAGGAATTTGTGGATACCTGGAAGGGAGAGGGAGACTGTAGAGTCGAAATGGACTGGGATATTCAACGGTCGATAGGACGGCCGTGAATGCCGGCTCCCCCGTCCGCCGCGAGGCTCTCTCCGTGGGGAGGTGGGCTGACGGCGGGTGAGGGGGGCATATGGGGAGAGCAAGAAGCCGGGTTGTGGGAGCAAATCCTCGGTGGAACTTGACTTGCCCGAAGGTGGCTGAAGTGGGCTGGGGCGAGACCCCTGCTCCAGAGTGTGTAGGTCCAAGGGCATAGTCGAGGGACGGACTGGGGTCGGCAACGGAAAAGGAGAGTGCAAGCGTACCGCTTCCACACGGGGGTCAACCCCATTAGGTTGCGGTCTTCCAGTGGTAAAGGACTCGAGGGCCTGGTTGCCCACCACCCGAGTGTTGAGAGAAGGAGTAGTCCAAGAGTGAGTAGCAGTAGTCGTAAGCCGAGGGGGAGAAGTGTCCATAGCGAAACAAAAAATAACTTCATCCCCCGCGTGCATCCAGCCACCATCGACTCCAACAAGGGAAAGGCGAAGCATGGGCACACTTGGTCCCACCGCCAATAGATGTCACGCAGGGGAGATACACCCGCACCCAGTCCCTGTGCCTGAAAGGCGGCCACTCTCATCCAACGTGCGGTGAAAAGTGGCAGGGACAGGGTTTGGGTTTGGTTGGAAAGCGACAAGGGTGCAGGGCAACCACCTCCCACACCCAAGGGCCAAGGAAGGGGTCAAAATCAAGGTCCAAAGAACGATGCCAAAAAACAGAGAGAAGCCAGAAAGAATGGGTTAAAGGAGAAAGAAAGAAAAAGAAGCAGGAGATCAGCCGGGTCCCCAAACGGGCCCAATGGTCCACGAGGGCAGAGAAAGCCCTTACACCGAAGAAAGGTGTATTCCCACATTCGCCACAGAGGGACACGCCCTATCGCTCCGGACAAAGCAAAGGGATATATATATATATATATATATATATATTAGGGTGTACGATTTTTGGGTCATTTTCAAAAAGTCAAGGTCCAGGAGTCTAATGTTGTGCCAAATGATGTCCTAAACACGAATTTAACAAGCATTTTCTAATCCAACAAATTTTGAATCCCCCCCCCCCCCTTGAAATTTTGCCCATCCCCTTTTCCTAAAAACCCCATATATCTAAAAAACTATCAACTTTATCGAAAAATGTTATAGAATAAAAATGATTTAGAATCAAACGTTCTATTAGAAAAGTTCATTAACCCCTTAGCTGCGTGAGGCTCCGAACGAAAACGAACGCACAGTGCGGAGTCATTTTCCCCAAATTTTGTAAATTTGGCGTTTACCAAAATTTTGTTTGTTGTGTTGCTTATATAGTTTTTTTCGATGATGTATCAACATTTATTATTGTTCAACTTGATTTAGACTATATATATATGAGGAAAATATATTTGTTAAATACAGAAAAATACAGAAAATTTTCTAGACCTAGGAAGTACCCTTTATCCAACATATTTTCCATAAGTGAGATGACTATGTTGGTTGAATGGGACTGTTTTGTTTCATCTACATCACCAACATTTATAGGAATCTGTGTTCCTTTACCTGTATATATAATAAAGTTATATATAGCCTGTTTTGGCTTCACAGAGCATGAAACATTCCACTCCAAATCTTGCACGTTTGAGGGGAATATACATTTTCCAGCTCAACCTTCCCTTCCATAGTAATAAGCTTTCATCAATTGAAATGTCACGAGAAGGGACATAAGCTTTTTGAAAGCTTTGTTTATATAAGTCTAATACCTCATCAATTTTGTACAGTTTATTGCTTGAATCAGTACTGTCTGAGAAATGCAAAAACCTCATCACCAACAAAAATCTATCCCTTTTCACAATACTATAAAATATGGGCGTATCTAGTAGAGGTTTTCTAGAAAAATATGATTGTAAAGTTGTTTTTTGTACAATTCCCATCAAAAGCAATATGCCTTCAAAAAGCCTTATTTCTTGCACAGAAACATCACTCCAGTCATGAAGCCTACTCCGTTTAGGAATTCCAAATGGTTGCCCTCTCTTTTCTGAAATACACTTTTCAGCATATTTATTTGTCTCATCACAAATAAGTTTTATTATTTCATCAGTAACTATACATTCATAAATTCCTAATACATCATTTGCTTCTATATTATTACTAATTTTAGGGCCACTATCACCCGTAAATGGGAAAGGATTGCGCACATTACCATTTGGACGCCATGAATCTGCACTTGAATTGGCTATATCCTCAGATTCACTCTGATCAGAATTAGATTCAGTATCGGAATTGAAATCATCATCACTATCTGTACCAGAAAGACGCAAACTATAATCATCATCATCATCTTGTTGTAATAACAATCGCAAATCACTATCACTTTGAGGTTTACGTTTTGCCATTGTCACAAATAAGGGAGGCAAAAAAAAACACTTCACACGCACGCAATTTCTGGCAATAACTGAAATACAACAGTTCTAATTTATGTACTGATATTTTTTAACCAATCAGTGTGACTGACGTCATGAGTTAAAACAAAATCAACGAATCATAGATGAGCACACATATTTGTGCTTTCCGCAGGCTGTTATTCACGATAAATTCATGGCACACATATATGTGTGTTCCGCAATACCTCGTTGATGACCGAGCGCACAAATATGTACGCTCCGCAGTTAAGGGGTTAAGATAGAAATTTACGTAATTTTGAAAATTTTCATTTTCTTTTGTCCAAGAGCACCTTATTGTATTAATATAAAATAAGGTGCTTAAGTTACATTATTTATGAGTATATTGTGAGTATAATCCAAATTTAAAAATCCTTTTTTACATTGAATTTTAATAAACAAGCATTGTTTTTACTCTTATTGTTTCTTTTCAGACTGCTTTATTTGAAAAATAAATAAAAAATGAGTCAAACAGCTACAAAACAGCATGACTTTATTCTTGGTCGCTTGCAGGCTATTATGAGTTCATCTAAAATTGTTTTACCATCCAATAAAGATGTTCTAAGCCATTTTATTTATTTACGGAGAATGCAGTATAAGGGTCCAAAAGTTACAAAAGATTCTACTGTTAATGAAGTTCTACAGAAGCTACTAATAATATGGCAAAAAGCATGCATTCCTACTATAGATATTAGTAAAAACCCTAAAGGCAGGAAGATGCTGTTAAATCTAGAAGAAATGCATAATAATTTAATCAAGCACAAAAAAAGAGCAAGCTTTGAAAATGAACTCTCTAATTTCATGAAAATTATGAATTCCCTTTTTGACATCTCTTCTCAAAATGCCGTTGAATTAATCCAAAAAGACCGTATGAGAACTGAGCCTCAGAAAGCATATGATATTTCATTCTTAGAAGATCAAAGAACAAAACAAGAAACATGTTTAGGTTTGCTAGATGCAGATTATGCATCAAAAGTACAGTGCAAGTACATTAGATTAGAGAAAGAGAAGAAATGCAAAGAGAAACATAAATCAGTGAAGCAAGTGAGTGCTACAGCCAGAACATCAGAGACCCTTCTTTCTAGCACGACCAGTTCTGAGACAGACAGCTATGAAGAGTTTCCGACAGAACCTACAGCAGGACCTTCAAATGCTTCCAGCCCCAAAAATATTCTTGCCTCGCCATTGGTTTCCTCCACTGCAGACAGACTTAATCTCTCTATTGGACAACGGACTGTTTTTGCTGCTGCAGTAGCCATTAGGTGTGGCAAGGATATTGAAAAACTGTCTCTCTCCAGGACCACATCTGCAAGAGCCGCTCGAAAGACAAGAAAACGAAAATATGAAACTTGCATCAAGGATTTTACTCCTCCTGATCACTGCCTAGTACATTGGGATAGCAAGCTGCTTACTAAATCATGTTCAGAACAAGACCACCACCTTGCAATACTTGTTACTGGATACCCAAATGTAGAAAAACTTTTATCAGTTTCTATAATAGATGATTCCACTGGATTGTCTCAAGCCACTTCTGTATTTCAAAGTATTGAAAAATGGAACTTGAAGCAAAATGTCTTTGGAGTATCATTTGATACCACTGCATCCAATTCAGGATGGATGAAAGGTTCCTGTAAGTTACTTGAAGAACTTTTGCAAAAGAAATTGATTTGGTTAGCATGCCACCATCATGTGGCTGAAAGAGTTTTGTGTGCTGTGTATGAAACCATTTTTGGCCCAAGTAAATCTCCTGAGTTTGAGTTATTCAAAGAATTTCACGAGTCTAAATGGAAGAAAATTAATACGAAATCTACATACAATGTTCTTGATGTTAAATCAAGGTATCAAAGAGGCCTAAAGGAAGAATGTGTAGAATTTATGACCCAATGTTTAAGAAAATCTGACTGCTTTCCACGTGATGACTATAAGGAAGTTGCTGAAACAACTTTAATGCTTTTAGGAGAGGTTTCCAGAGAAAACAGTCATTGGCGGAAACCTGGTGCAATGCACCGTGCCAGGTGGATGGCAATGATTTTGTATACAAATAAAATGTATGCTTTTGCCCACCAAGCATCATATGATGAATCATTGATTAAGAAATTAAAGAGAATGTGTCTATTTAATGCATTAATTTATGGAAAATACTGGCTTTTATGTTCTAATTCACTAGATAGTCCAGCTAATGATCTGAAGTTTTATCATGATTTGGTGAATTACAAGAAGGAAGATAGGGAAGTTGCAAATGCTGCTTTGAAATCTTTTGCCAATCATTACTGGTATTTGACGGAGGAAGTGGTCCCTTTGAGTTTCTTTGGATCGCTAAGTAATGATGAAAAAGCTAAGATCGCAAAATCCTTAAACAAATATCCAGTTCCAGAAAATTATGTATGTGGGCAACCTGTTTTCCCCATTTTAAAGGAAGACACAAAGCTTCATCAGCTAGTAGGTCCAATTTCATGGCATTTATTTCAATGCTGTGGGTCAAAACCAGACTCATGGATAAAGAAACCAGCATCAACATGGGAAGAGGTCGATGACTACAACAAAACTAAAAAACATTCTTTCATCTATTAGAGTAGTCAATGATACCGCTGAAAGAGGAATCAAGCTGGTTCAAGACTTTCATGACAAATGTCAAAATGAAGAAGAATTTCAAGGTCTTTTGCAAATTGTGGAAGAGAATAGAAGACTAATTCCTGATCCTAGTAAAGAGACTCTTAAAAGAATGAAACTCAGTAAAGAATAGTTCATTAACAGATAGATTAGGTATTTTTATTTGCAGAGATTGTTTTAATTTAGAAGAGGCTGATTTTTTTTTGTTATTAAATATACCATAAATTGTCTTTTCTTATTTTTATGTTTAAAAAGCTCTTATATCAATGATTTCTAATTAGGAAACTTGTTTCTTTTTATTTTTTTGAGGAAAGTGTTGAATAAAGGAAAAAAAAACGATGGGACCTCACAACTATAGATAAAGTGTTAATTTTTAGCTTTATTTTATATATATATAGTTTTGAGGTTGTCCTCACTTTGTATAGGCTAGTTATAATAAAAACTAATTATGATTTGCATTATAACTAGCAAATACAAAGCCCATCGCTGCGAAGCTGCATTGGGGTGATGCTTCAAAGGTGGCGGTAACACCTTATTTAAGAAGAAGGCACTGCAAGCAAAAAATTTGTTTAATTTAAATTTTTAAAAAATAAATGAAAATTTTCAAAATTAAGTAAATTTCTATTTTGATGAACCTTTCTAATAGAACTTTTGATTCTAAATCATTTTTATTCTATAACATTTTTCGATAAAGTTGATAGTGTTTGAGATATATGGGTTTTTTAGGAAAAGGGGATGCGGAAAATTTCAAGGGGGGGTGGGGGGATTCAAAATTTGTCGGATTAGAAAATGCCTGTAAAATTCGTGTTTAGGACATCATTTGGCACAACATTAGACTCCTGGACCTTGACTTTTTGAAAATAACCCAAAAATGGTACACCCTAATATATATATATAATATATTATTATATATATATTATATAATATATATATATATCAAAGCTATTGACTTCTCCTTAGGGAAATGGAGCTTACAGATGAACAGAAGGATCAACACAACGGCAAACATTTTCATTTATTTGTACTTCAGACGTTTCGACAAATCTTTTGTCATCATCAGTGAATTAAGTCTTAAAACCTTAAAACAAAAGTAAAAAGTGAAAAGTGAAAATTACATCAATACAATATTAAAACCATTAAAATTAAAACCTTAAAGCAAAATGAAAATTGCATCAATACAAAATTAAAATCATTTAAATTTCATCACTATAAAAACTAAAATTAAATTAAATTACCTCAATAGGTAAATACACAATGTTTACATCCACCTCCATACTTGGAAAAGTCTAAGAGAACACTGGATGGTCAGAGGATTAGAAAGGGTATGTCTGTGAGAATCGGTTGGTTAGTTAAAAGAGTTGTAATTTGTAGGATGAGCTATTATTATTAAGGGAGGGTTTGTTTCTATAGATGTACAAAGATTCTAAAATTCGGAGTTCTGTAAGGTTATTGGATCTAGTTAAAATTTCAAACTGAGTTTTGTGAAGGGGATGGTCGTTTTCATTACTATGGTTTCTAATTGCGGATTGTGGAGGGCTTACAGAACTCCGAATTTTAGAATCTTTGTACATCTATAGAAACAAACCCTCCCTTAATAATAATAGCTCATCCTACAAATTACAACTCTTTTAACTAACCAACCGATTCTGTAAGCTCCGTTTCCCTAAGGAGAAGTTAATAGCTTTGATATTAACCCAGAGATATGGCCGATCGACATTGAACTATTACAGACAATGTGAAAGAGTCTATTTGAAACTTAACAAGGCTATTTGTGATGAGAGTTTCTTGTCTAAGTGCAAAAGTTATAATATTGTGCCGAATTTCCTTAGATTTAAACTTTATAATAAACGCCTCCACAACTCCAAACTATATAAATCATGGCAACATAAATTATTAAATTTGGAGCTTCAATCGAAAACTAAAACAGTGAGTTTTCTCAAGCTGAAATATAAGAATTCTCTGTTTGGTCTAAAATCTAGGGTGTCTTATATTGATTATCATTGTTTAGTTACTAAATTTCAAACTTGCTGTGATAAAATTGTCAATAGACATAAAAGGATACATGCTGCCAAATTGGAAAAATTGGGAATCACTCAGTCATTTTTTAATAATCCAGATAATTTTATTTTTAATTTCTCTAATAGAGTTTTAAGTATTAGAGAGAAGGAAATATTGTCATTAGGCTTAAATTTTGATCTACCTCATTATAAACTAAATTTTTATAAATTTTTCTCTGGCTTTGAAAATCTTCTCATGAATATTAAGAATTGTGAGATCCAACCAAATTTCTCGTTTCATAACTTGGTAAAACAAGTGGAAAGCATCTCTTTTAAGAATTTTTATAATTTTAAACCCCATAAGGTGTTTTCTCCCCTCTTTAATAAGCAAGATTTTAAAATTCTTAATAATTTGAAAAAGGATAACTCTGTCATCATTACAAAACCGGATAAGGGTAAAGTAGTAGTGCTGATTGATTCAACAGTTTACATAAATAGAATGGAGACAATTTTGTCGGATACGTCTAAATTTAAAAGGGTAAAAGAGAACGTTCTGTCTAAATTACTAAAACTCGAAGATAAACTTAATAGGTGTTTGCGTAAATTAAAAAATAGTAATATTATTGCTGACAATACATACAATTTTTTATTTGCTTCTGGTTCTAATCCAGGAATTCTATATGGTTTACCTAAAGTCCATAAGCCAAATTTCTCACTAAGACCTACTCTTTCGGCATGTGGTACATTCAATTATAATTTAGCCAAATTCTTCGTTCCCTTGCTTTCAAAACTCACCTTTAATGATTATTCTATTAACAACTCGTTTGATTTTGCTAAAGAGATAAAAGAGATCAATCATGCCGATTCTCTTACTATGGCCAGTTTTGATGTCTCGTCTTATTAATGGCCTCACTCAGACTCAATTTAAAAACCTTCTCGAAATAGTGTTTTGATAATCTTTTCTTATTTAATAGCAACCTTTACAGCCAAATTGATGGGGTAGCTATGGGTTCCCCGTTAAGCCCAACACTAGCAAATGCATTTCTTTGCCATTACGAAGAAATTTGGTTGAAAAGTTGTCCTAGTAGTTTTAAACCCATATATTACAGAAGATACGTGGATGACACTTTCTTAATATTTAACCATCCTTCACACGTAAAACTTTTTCTTGATTATCTTAATAAACAACATAGTAATATTAAGTACACGTGTGAAAACGAAACAAATAATAGTTTACCTTTCCTGGATGTTTTAGTTAAACGGGCTCATAATAAGTTCCATACTTCACTATTTCGAAAACAAACTTTTACTGGCTTGGGAACCAATTATTTAAGTTGTATGTTTTATAAATATAAGATTAGTGCTATAGTAACATTATTAACAAGAAGTTACCGTATTTGTTCGGATTACTTTTCGTTAAACGAAGAATTTAAATTTTTAAAACAGTACTTTATTAACAATTACTACCCTTCTCATCTATTCGATAACCAATTAAAGAAATTTTTAAATAACACTTTTGATACTAAACTCCCCATAACTACAGTACAAAAAGAAACCAGATATATTAAATTACCTTTTTATGGTTATTTATCATTGCGTATTCGAGGTGAATTGTCCAAACTGCTCAAGTCTAGTTATCCCCAAATAAATTTTAGATTCACCTTCGTCAACCCACTTAAATTATCAAATTTTTTTCAAGTTCAAAGATGAATTCCCCAAAACTGTATGCCCCAATGTTGTTTACAAATACACGTGCGACAGCTGTAAGGCTGCGTATATTGGCAGCACTCAACTCCAACTGGAGGTGTGCCTTTCTCAACATTTGGGCTTGTCAGTCCGTACCAACCGTCCCCTCAGTAGCCCTCCACAATCCGCAATTAGAAACCATAGTAATGAAAATGACCATCCCCTTCACAAAACTCAGTTTGAAATTTTAACTAGATCCAATAACCTTACAGAACTCTGAATTTTAGAATCTTTGTACATCTATAGAAACAAACCCTCCCTTAATAATAATAGCTCATCCTACAAATTACAACTCTTTTAACTAACCAACCGATTCTCACAAACATACCCTTTCTAATCCTCTGACCATCCAGTGTTCTCTTAGACTTTGCCAAGTATGGAGGTGGATGTAAACATTGTGTATTTACCTATTGAGGTAATTTAATTTAATTTTAGTTTTTATAGTGATGAAATTTAAATGATTTTAATTTTGTATTGATGCAATTTTCATTTTGCTTGAAGGTTTTAATTTTAATGGTTTTAATATTGTATTGATGTAATTTTCACTTTTCACTTTTGTTTTAAGGTTTTAAGACTTAATTCACTGATGATGACAAAAGATTTGTCGAAACGTCTGAAGTACAAATAAATGAAAATGTTTGCCGTTGTGTTGATCCTTCTGTTCTATATATATATATATATATATATATATATATATATATATATATATATATTAGCATTTTAATTATACAATTTACATTTTACACAACTCAAGCAATTTATACAAATTTTAACTCAGGCAAATATTAGAATCTAATACAGTTAATTAGAAATCGTCTGAGCTTTTAAAATATATATTTTAAATACTTACAAGTAATTAATGCGATGGGTGGGACTGTTTGTCACTAGCAAGTTGTTCTATTCATGGACGAACATTTGTGAGTGCCATAATGAGGCAAGCTTCTGGATGTAGGCAGTTTCTTTCTTTCGACTTGATAGCTGTCAGTGCCGAAAATCCCTTTTCGCATAAATAGGTGGATGGGAATGGAAGTAGTTTGTTGATAGCAAATTCACTTAATTCTTTGTATTCAATATGGGCCAATTTCCAAAACTCGGAGACAGAAAAGTCATTGAATTTATGTTTAAGTGAGCTGTCAGCTGCCAATTCAATCAATTGTTCTTTTAAATGAGCAGGAAGCTCCGCATTAGACACAGCAAGGTTCAAAAACGGATTCGTTATCCATTCACTTTGTGGGGAATCTCTATTAATACATGGAAAGTAATGCAAAAATGATTCACGAAGGCTCACTAAATGCTGCTTTATAAGCACTTTATCCAGTATAAAACTTTCCCAAAAAATCCCTTGACTTTTTCTTGTGCCTGCAATATATTTTTGTCATACCCCTGAAGTTGAAGATTAAGTTCACTTAATTTGGTGAATATATCTGCCAAATAACTCAGTTTACAAAGCCACTCCTCATTTTCTATAAATTTTAATAAGTCTGAATTTCGGCTGTTAAGTAAACTTCTCACTTCATTCCTAAGTTCAAAAAGTTGTGTTAATACCTTTCCTCGTGAGAGCCAGCGCACTTCAGTGTGCAAAAGCAACTGAGTATGATTTTTGCCCATCTCCTCACAAAGAATTTTAAAGGTGTGTGAATTCACTGCTTGAGACTTCATATAATTTACTATTTTTACAGCATTGTATGATTTGTACCAATTTGTACCAATATCGGGTAATTTAATAATAATTTAAATAAAATATTAAAATATAAAAATATAAAATAATTAATATTAAATAATTTAATAACAACTTGTACCAATGTTGAGTTAAATTTATAATCAAATATTAATATTATAAATAAATGATTATAAAATATATTTTCAAAAAAATTTAAATGATAATTATAATTGTATAAATTCATTTTATAACTGATTAACCAACTTGCTTGTTTTTGCAGCAGAGTTTACGTACCCTCAGGAAACCCCTTGCGTACCCCAGTTTGACGACCATTGGTCTAAAGCAAAACTGGTGGGCCGTGAATCAGAGAAATTTGCATTTGATTTGTTCATTGTAATTATTATGTAATATAGTATACTGTATATAGTAGTATATAAGAGTTTATTGGTAGCATATCATATGACAATTCCCATAAACATGTGATGACCTCGATGTTGCCAGTTTTTATTCTTTTCCTGAAACTATTACCTTCTCATAGTTTGTTTCAACAATGCATATATTATCATCTCCACGAGCGTAGACATTGCAAGAAAAGATTCTAACTAAAGATAAGTAAAGTTCTTTCATGGTCACAATATATACTTTTATAGATGTCAAACATAAAAATATAATAAAGTTCTATATTAACATAAATATATATTCGATACACATTTATGTCAAGGCTTTAACATCAGTATTTCGTATAGCTTCCACCAGCATCAATAATTTCTTGCAATCGTTGCGGCATAGAAGAGGCCAGATTGTAGGGAATGTTTGGTGTTTGGCATAAGCTCTCCCAACTATTCCTTGTGTGAGCTGAAAGTGCTTCAAATGTTCTTTCATTGCGTTGCTCCCATTCGTTAATCATTATTGC
The DNA here is from genome assembly GCA_023014485.1 of Bathynomus jamesi. NCBI lineage: Eukaryota > Metazoa > Arthropoda > Malacostraca > Isopoda > Cirolanidae > Bathynomus > Bathynomus jamesi. The sequence continues at coordinate 1,097,046 of JAJOZX010000661.1, read as the reverse complement.
TCAAAGGTTTTCAATCGGATTCAAATCAGGAGAACGTGGTAGCAGAATTAGATTAATAATCTCTGGGTGATCTTCATACCACGCTCTCACAATGTTACTCCTATGAATGGGACTGTTATCTTCCATTAAGTAAAATGGTTCCGGTGCTGGAACCAGATACGCACAAACACTGGGTAGCAGCACCTCTTCCAGTATCTGGCAATATTGCTGTCCAGTAAAGCGGCCATCTACTTGAGTCAATTCTCTGACACCATAGCCAGACATCCAGCCCCACACACCGAGATTGATGTGACCACTACGTTTGCTCTGGAAAACATTTCCTTGTTCATAGCATTTTCCGCGCTGCCTCCAACAATGCAGGGAACCATGACTATCTGTTGAAAATGTTTTTTCGTCACAGTACACAACTTTTCTCCAGAATTCTTCCTCCTGCAGCAAGTATTGCAAGGCAAATCCCATCCGCGCCTCTTTATGCTCAATCATCAATGCAGGTTTTATAGCTGGATGGCGAGAAAAATACCCTGCCTTGTGAAGTCTGTTGTTCACTGTATTTGCGCTACAACGAAGGTTCAGGTGTCTGTAAATATGCGTCGCTGGAACAAACGGATGCTCTCTGGCATGATTAACAATCACAGCATCTTCCCCTTGAGATGTTGAACGCGGAGGACCAGACCTCGGCAAAGTAGCGATTGAGTTTTCTGCTTCATACCAATGAATCCACCGCTCCACAGTGCTTCGATGAATGTCTAGTCATCTTGATATTTCTCTTATTGGCACACCATATTCATGCAATGTCACCATTGCTCTCTGCATTGCCTAGGTCATCTCGTGGTGCACAGACGGCCTTTCCATCTTTGTGTAAATGGCTTATGTGAAGCGTGCTGGGACGATAAAGGAAATGAGGATACCATGCACCCCTTCTGAAATTGATTTCGGTTGTGAAGGGTACCAACCCTTCGAATGGTAATAATAATCAGCCAATTTCCTATTTTGTTGAACATATGCATAAAAAATTCATCTTAAAAGCCAAGGATCCAAAGATTGTCAGCAATAGTTTATACCCAAACTGAATATAGTCAGCCATCAACAGTATAATCATATTTTATTTCCATAACTACTCATGACTACTCTGTCATAGTAAATAACCTTATTATGACTTAGGTAGTAGTGGTAATTCTGAGTGGCAGCCTCTAGCCACATACGTTAAACCTATCAGTGCGTCTAAGACCAGACTCTTCTGTTTCTGTCAATTCATTGTTAGTTTAAGGTATTTTGCTCTTTGTCTTTCTAGGTCTGGGGCATTAAAATAAATATTTGAGTTTGTTTAGCATTTCCTCCCTTCGTAATTCCCCACCCAACCTCGTTTCCTTTGACATAGCAGCGCTTACCTCCATCCTCATTCCACTTCCTTCATTAAACCTATTATCACTTTTACTGTCCCTTCCTTCCTTCCTTCCATCCTTCAATGCCAGCATTGTTAAACCTAGCACATAAATTATATAATATAGAATCTAACACCTTAGATCTCTACGCATTCATGTTACTTGAAGACACCTGTGTCTTAGGGGAATCTAAGTGTTGAGATTGGGCTTGAGGGGTAGTCTATAGATTATTACAGATGACCTTGAATGCTCCAACTATTTAAAAATGATTATTTATTATGCACATCATATGGCATAATACACACATGAATTTAAGTATCTCTTACACCATTAGAGCAATTATGTGCACCAATCCAAACACACCTCCGCTGCCATAAGGACCGCCCATTTTATACCTAACAGACTAGCTTGGGATAAGACAGAGGCACGAGACTTCTTGTAAGCACTGTACATACACTAGTGAATTATAGTACTGCCTACATATAAATCGCCAGAAGAGAGAAAAATAAAATAAAATGAAAACCCACCAAGGCCAACCTCTATACCTAACAGTGACTTGATGCGAGATTATAATAATAATAATAGATGTCAAATTGACAAAGGTGACACTCAATTGGGGTCAAATGACTCCAAGAATGTTACCTCCTGCAGTGTAATAAGCAATGCTTATAACCCCCATGGATGAATTCCATGTATTTTCCAGGTTTTCCAGGGTCAAAATCAAATTCCTGGCATTTTCTATGTTTCACAGATTTTCCAGGTTGCTTGCCATGATGACTAAACTAATTCTGTCTGTCCTTTACAAATTATATGATTGTAAATTTGCTGATCTTAATTTATACTATTTAGAGAAGCATAGGGTCAGAGGTGAACTCATCCAGATCTTAAACTTCTGAATAGGATCAACAACACTGATTATTCAACTTTTTACACTAAACATGAACTCTTGACTTGTAACAATGGTTGCAAACTAGAACCATAATGGTACAATATGGATATTTCTTTATTTACAAGGTTGTGAAAAATTGTGTCCTATTGTTAAACTTTCTCCTTCAGTAAATAATCTGGCATCTGAGATTATTACAGTAATCCTTGAAACAGGTCCACCTATGAAGTCATTTTAAGTACCCTACTATGATTTATTTATCAATGTATGTATGTATGTATGTATGTGTTAATAGTGACTGTATGTGTACTTCCATTTTCCAACTGTTCTATAAAATTTCTCAGCAGTTTTTTCTTTGCAAATTGCCGAGTATTTTCTTATTTCCAAACCTGCCCTTTTAGGATTGGGGTGGATGAGGAGGAGAGAACTTTCTTGCTTTTCTGTGGTTCTTTTCTCTGAACTTATTTGTGGTTGTATGGAAGATATGAGTGCCACATTGAATCAGCTGTAAAACTATTGTGGCATGCTCTTTTCCTTGTACTTCCTACTCACTCACTATATATATAAAACTGAAACAGATGGAACCATCTGAATATTATATAGTTCACATACGAGTACAGCAAACTTATCTTTCAAGTGAAAACCTCTTATGATCCATAGAACTAGCTAAATCTGTATAAAACTTGTATGATCTGAAGCAGCCTGGTCAAGTCTCTCTTGTAATGCCTATAGTTTCAGTAGTACTGTAACTTTGGTATGGGATCTATACATTTGCTACCTCCTTGTTTTAATATTTATACAAGGCCAGATGTGCTATGAAATAATAAAACATCAGCTGACACATTTTATCTTTCTCATATATTCTTGGAAAATGCTTGATAACCTTCTGCATCACAAAAGTAAAAAAAAAGAAGTTAATACATGAATTACAAATCCAAATATTCACTCTCCACTAACTGGGCAACAGTCAGAAATAATGTAATGGAGTTTAAAATAGGCAAAGCAATAGTTCGCAAAAACCTATTGTCAGAAATTATTCAAAGTTACAACCTCCAGATGATTAATATATACATCATTTTTAATTTTCACACAGCATTTACACAAAAACTGGTACCTGCATAACCAAAGCAACACCAGAAGTGCCAACATAGCCACACAACTAAACAGCCTCTTCATTCTTAATACAGAAGAACATACACACACCTCATCGAGGAGGATACTCAAACTCCTCCCCAGACATAATGTTCTGTTCCCCGTCACTAGCAACACATACACACTGGAGAACAGAAAAACAACTGTCATCAGACCACCTGCCCATCATCATTACAACACATTCTACACTCTGCCCCAACAGTGGGTGGATCACTTTTCACTTTTTAAAAAAAATTATAGCTGGTCAAAGTTTTTCCCATGATTTGGTTCAGTGGAAGTACACCGACACCATTTTTACCAAAATCGATCAATATTTAGGGGTCGCGCATCGACCTTGAAAATTTCAATTTTGGAAATTTGGCCAAATTGACAATTTTTTACTGAATAAAGATAAATCATCAAATTACCATATTTTCTGAATCCTCTCAGTGAAAGAAATCCTCTCAGATACTTACCAAGTTGATCGGACAAGTGGTTTAGAAGTTACACTCACCGAGAAATAACATTAAAATTTAAAATACTGTATTTGTCCCCCGTTATGGACGTAATCATAGCATCAGTAGCTGGCGCATCCTAAAATCCCAATTACACACACACGCTATGTCTATGACCAATATTTTTACTAATCACAGTTTGCTTTTTACAGATCAACTGTGTCAATTGATTCTTGTTTGATAAGTCTAGACTTTAGTACAATGGATAAACTGTTAACAATCAGGAGTGGGAAGACTCTGAAAGTTACTTATTCTGGAAAAGAGAAAGCAGCAACAACAGCACCACCTTCTCTAAGGTCAGCCACGGACGACGGACGTCTTCTTAATTGGTCAGCCATCTTCCTCGATCGGTGGTGCCAAATTGCCAACCACCCATCAAGTTCTCCAGTACTACTTCTATGCCAAGCAGGAAACTACTGACAGGAAGGCCGCCGTAAAAGACACGGTGGCCAATATTCTGGCATTTTGGAACATGGCACGTATAAAGACGATCACGAGGCGTAACTGCGAAAGAAAACTGGAGTTACTGTGGGAAGAGTGGCGCTCGCTGCAGAAGAGCAAGATGAGAGACAGTGACGCAGGAAAAGGCAGGGAGAAGTTTTCAGAAAATCTGAACAAGCTCTGGGACATCGGAGCTCCCGATGCTATTGAAGAGATACAGAAAAGTCGACTGCTCTCAGACAACAAACAAGAACATATTAAATTTCATGAGGATCAATGGGGCATGTGCCAGGCAACAATGAGTGGGAATGATAAAGTGTTCATTGTCAAGAGAAAATGGCAACTCTCAAGACAACAATCTCGTGATGAGCCAGGCACCTCAAAAACGAAATTAGGAACCGAAGCTGAGAGCGACGATGAATCTATAGAAAGCAGATCATCCAGCAACTCCGAATCACAGCTAGAACCACCATACCGACAGCCGAGAGAATCAACTGTATCAATCAGCCTTCCTCACCGCATCCTCAATGCACCGGCTGTTATTAAAGTGGCTGATCGCTTCCGGATGTCCAATAATCAGGTGTGTGTATATCAGTAATGATCTTTCCTTGACAAAGATATAATAGACGTAACAACCGAAAATTTAGTGATTATTTTGTCACATAAAAACCATACGCATCCTTGTCAATTTCCTTTCAATTTCGCACATAGGTGGCAAGTGTCATGGCAGCAATCCTACATTCGGCAGATCCACCCGCAAACCTGGACAAATTCAGTATCTCGAAGGACACATCTCGCCGTGGAATAGTGGCACATCGTTGTGAAGTGTCGACAGCCATGCAGAAATCCTTCGTATCTCCGAGGCATGCTGTCGTCCACTGGGATGGTAAAGTAATCAAGGTCAGTTTTGCCCTCACCATGGATGACAGTGAATTAACATGTTCCAGTGACGACAGTGGATTGACATATTCCAGTGGACGATAATGGATTGGCATGTATGACATACGTTTCAGGACACTCTTGGATCATTGGAGCACTGCCAGGCGATTCTCATCTCCAGAGCTCCCCAATGCACAGAAGGAAAGCTGCTGGCCGTTCCGACTGTTGCTGATGGCACCGGTGGTCCGGCTGGAGAACATGCTTGGTAAACCGCTCTTCCAGCTGGGCTGTCGCCATCATGTTATGGAGCTCATCGTGGGGGCAGTGGTCATCACCGCGTTTGGAAGAACCACAGCACCAACTGAACCTTTGTTCCAGTATCTGAGGAGAAGGTGAATTTCAAGTCTAAGGCGCATTGGTTTTCTCCAATGATTTTTTGCCTTCAGAGCAATTGAGATATCAGCATCCTTCTACTAATGATGTTAATAGCAGTCGAAAAGGGAAACTTCAGTCATTTTCATGCAATATTTCCATAACTCCCCTTTCAGGTGGGACAAGCTCGACCTCTCGACTTATCGCGAGCTGGAGATCGAACATTTGGTGGAGGTGACGTGGCTGATGGAGCTCCGAGATGAGGCAGTCAAGTTCCTCAGCACCACTTCTGGTCTTGTCAGAGAAGACTACCGAGAAGTGGCGGAGATTACACTGCTGATACTCGGGGCCCAGCCACGTCGTGGCACACACTTCATGCGCCCAGGAGCCTACCATCATGCGAGGTGGATGGCCAAGGTTGGTATTTTGAATTAGAAGTTAAATATTGTATTGGCTTCTGCAAACAGCCATTTGAAGTCCCTACCAGAAAAAAATAAGATAAATAATTTACCATTAAACAAACTTATATGGAGTGGTATCAGTATTTATACATCACAGTGCATATTCATTTCAGATCATCTACTACACGAAGCTCCTGATGTTCAGCGGTCAGCTGGAGTTTGACAACGAGCTGGTACAGAAACTTCAGAGAGTGGTACTATTTACTGCACTCCTCTACGCACCTGCCTGGCTGGCGGCTCCTGTCGCAGCTGATGCCCTGCTGAATGACCTTGTGTTGTACCAGCATCTTCTGCAGTACAGAGCTGTGGATCGCGAGATTGCAGAAGCTTCACTGGCAGTGATCAGGTGGCACTTGTGGTATCTGAGGCCTCAGACCGTCGTTTTCGCCCTCTGCAGTGACAAAGTGGAAGACACTGTGAAGCACGAGATGGCAAAGAAGCTGTGCCACCTCGCTGTGCCCGAGGACTTCACGTATGACAACGTCTCCGTTGATGACACGACGCACCTTCCGGACCTGATCGATGAGTCATCATGGTTCGTGTTCACAGGCCTGCAGGTGTGCGTGTCTACGTGGCTCACTCTGCCGGTGAATAAGTGGGATCAAGATAAGAACTACTGTGATCTGAAGAATGTCATCTCGCATCTGAAAGTTACCAACGATGTGGCAGAGAGAGGGATAAAACTGATAGAAGATTACGCGAACACTGTCACAAAAGATGAGTCACAGCTGCAGGGTCTTCTTCAGCTCATGGAAAAGAGCCGGAAAGAACTCAGTGACTTCAAGAAGTCGTCACTTGCCAAGATGACATAGCGCAGAGGGAAAGGGAGTTAGCAGAGAGAGTACATGGCACACGCCTTAAGATGGTGTGTGTTCTAACCACGATTCATACAGTTTTTGAACCTAGTTAGGGGCACCGGAATAAGTGCCTTTAGTGATATCGGTAAACCGTTTTAATACAAAATACATTTGATCTTTCCTTATTCGTTTTATCTTATCCTAAAAAGCAGACAATGGCAGACAGCATATGGAGGTACGGGGACAAATACGGTATTTTAAATTTTAATGCTATCTCAAGGTGAGTATAACTTCTAAACCACTTGTCCTATCAACTTGGTAAGTATCTGAGAGGATTTCTTTCACTAAGAGGATTCAGAAAATATGGTCATTTGATGATTTATCTTTATTCAGTAAAAAATTGTCAATTTGGCCAAATTTCCAAAATTGAAATTTTCTAGGTCGATGCGCGACCCCTAAATATCGATCGATTTTGGTAAAAATGGTGTCAGTGTACTTCCACTGAACCAAATCATGGGAAAAACTTTGACCAGCTATAATTTAAAAAAAAAGTGAAAAGTGATCCACCCTACCCAACAGCCTTAGGCACACCTACAGAAATTATAAGAAAGCTGATTGGGAATAGTTGAAAATATAGACTGAGGAACAATTCACCACATTAAACAGCACACCCATCATAAACATCAATACAACACTCAAGACATTTAATCAGATCATCAATAATGCAAACAAATACATACACAAGGGCAACATTAGGAAATACAACCCAAATTACATTTGAGAAATAGCCCACCTCAGGCAACATAACCTCAAACATAACACACAAACACCACACACAGAAGCCATAAAACAGCAGATACAACAGCTCAACACAGAAATAAACAAACTCAAAGAAAAACAAACAAGCATTTAGGGAATTCATAACACTAAACCACTCCATAGACACATCCAGGCTATACAAGACTATAAACAGCATTACCCACTCTAACAGTGGCATTCACACCTCACACGCGGCTATCTGTCGCAGCAAAAATAATATCCAAACATATACATAAGCTAACATTCTGGTTAATCACTATGCAAAGTTAAGTCATTTAAACAGAGACAACAACCAGAAACATGCAGACAAACAAACAGCCAGACACAAGAAAACCTAGACTCAACACGACCATTACACCCTTCAATACAGACCAGACCACCAAGATCATCAAAAACATTAAGAATTTGAAGGCTACTGGACCAGACAACATATCTAACATACACCTTTAACACTTGGCCCACAGGGAATACTAGCTCACAAATATCAGCACATATTCATACCAACACTATTATTCCCGACATATGGAAACAAGGTAAAATTATTACACTACTCAAACCAAACAAAAATCCAACAGAACCAGCTTCCTATAGACCCATTACTTTACTATGCACACCTTCCAAAGTAACAAAGACTAATCTTACAAATCACCAACCCACACATACCACTATCACTTACTCAACATGGATTCAGACGTCACCACTCAACCACGACATTACTCACTAACCTCACGCAGCACATCATGGATGGCATCAACTCCAGACAACCAGCTCAATGTACACTACTAGCAACAATAGACATTAGTAAAGCATCTGATGCTATCCCACGCTTCCCTCTCATAAACAAAATACTCAACACAAACATACACAATAACACTAAAAGGTGGCTGAGCAACTATCTTTCAGGAAGATACTCACATGTCACATTTAATGGCAAGTCATCCAAAAACAAGCTTTTTCCAAACGGGGTCCCTCAAGGCTCTGTTCTCTCACCAACACTGTCCAACTTTTACATGCATGACATTCCAACACCCATAGATAACAAGCTTACCTTATCATATGCAAATGACATCACTCTAACATCCACCCACAACAACATTGACACTGCTACAAATAACCTACAAACATACATAAACAGTATACAAGACTGGCTCACACAATAGACTCAAAGTAACACCCACAAAATCAACCATCACCTTGCTTACAAGCAACACAAAAAAACACCAGATAACTCCACAGCTTACACTAAACACCACCAACATTCCACACACTCACAGGACCAGAATCCAGAATACTTGGGGGTCACATACAGCACATCATTATCTTTTGCAAACCACATTCACATTAAAAACAACTGTACATCAAGACTTAACACGCTTAGGGTACTAACAGACACAAACTTTGGACACCAGCAGGAAACAACGTCACTCATATACAAACAATATATTCACTCAGTTATGGACTATCTCAAACACACAAACACCTTATAGCCAATACAAAACAATGCACTTTGTATCATTACAGGATGCACTCAAACAACAACAATAGAACACCTGCACACAGAAACAAAAATATTGAAAGTTAGGCAACATTTAGACATGAGGGGAACACAATTCATGGCAGCAATGACAACTAACCCACAACACCCTTGCCACTACTTGTACAATCATGCACTGACACCTCGCACCATTAAGGTAACAACAGAGACACATTATAACCAAATACTCCATTCCATACCATGCCCCACAGACCACCCAGTACAGAAAAAAAAACACACACAACACACACACACACCTAACCCACAGAGCACTGACACGACTCGGTCCGAATGTGGTCCTAGGTGTGAAGCCACCACCCATTAACAGGTCAGAGACCAGCCTGAGCAGATTGGATCGAGTTAGCTTAGCACAATTCCGATGTGGACATCACCCCAACTTACAGACATATAAACACAGACTAGACAACTCCACAGACAACACCTGCCACCTGTGCCAGGACACACCACAAACAATTGAACACATTATGACAGACTGTACCACTCTAGCACAACATAGAACACAACACAACATCACTAGTGTGCTGAACCTCCGGTCAACTCTGGAGAGGGCGATCCGTTACCTGGGTGCCGCCAGCTTGCTCGATCAGGGTGGGCTGATCGGCTAACCTCAACAACAACAACAACAACAACAACAACAACAACTGAAATAATAAGATATTTCAGTTAATCTGGCTTGGTATTCCTGTCAGGCATAAGTTCTATTTTCTGTTCATGTGGAATACTACCATACATTCATTCTCTGTTAGACCTTCGTGGTGTCAACAGTGTTAAATTCCTTGTTATACCTTCATGGTTACAACTTTGTAACAATAACATTGCTTATTCTTCATACCATTTACACTGCTCTCCTTTGTTCAAAAACAATTATTTTCAGTATTAATTTTTTGTGGTCAACCTGTGTGTCATAAACATTCATAATTCTCTTTGAAATCTTCATGGTAAAATTAATAAGATTCATTATATATGGTTTATACATGTTACCTTTAACCCATTTACAATTTACCCAATACAGTTTATAATAATAATAATTCTTATCCTTAAAAAAATTAAATTGTCATTTAGTTAACCACCAGGGGGGTAGGAGCTAATGGTTTCAAACCAGTGATGCCTAGAGCTGCAGCATTAAGTTTAATAAAAAAAAAAAACACATATAGAGCAGTGCAGGAAAAAGGCATTTTGGCTACTCATATCATGAAAGCAAGCAATGTTGACCTGGCAAAATTACTACATTATGGGACCACATTCATCAAACACACACTAGCAAATAAATTTAAGGAAATTTCAGAAATGTGTACAGCCATTCAAGACCATGGAATTGCTGTAAGCAAATTCACCGTGCTGAAAAGGTGTCAAGAATGTGGGCTGTAAGGCAAACTTTTCAGAAATCTATATTTTAGTGATGTAAAAGAATAAAAAGCTGAAGTTTGCATAGAAACATCAATACTGGCTGATGGAAAGAGTGATGAGACCAAAACTGGACATTTTTATAATTAAGTGTGTACAGTTTAACATGAAATCTGAACCACACCCTACCAGCAGCCCAGCGTTTTTAACCACTAGACTACCCAGGGTACCCATTTATCTACCAACCAATTTCTTTATTGTGCGAAATGATGAACAGCTGGGTTTTGCCACACGTCACCAGGTCTCAATCTCAGGGCTGATGGATAAGGTAATATATATATATATATATATATATATATATATATATATATATATATATATATATATATATTCCCCGCAAGGGGGTTCTAAGCTCGTGCTCTTGAGTGCTCTTTGTGCTCGTTTGTACGTGCTTGTTCCTGGAGGTTTCACGTGCGCCCTCCCGGCCCTAGCACCCAAGGATGATGGGGCTCGACCCTGCAGTCCTTGTCATCCTTGGTCTTTTTCCACTTCGACTGTCCCCTCCACCCTTTCTTTTTCCTCTGTCTTTCCTCTCACTTTTTCTTTGTTTTTCCACTGAGATATGCCCTTTAAATAGAGGCGAATCGGTTCTTCCTGAACTAAAAAAAAAAAAAAAATAAAAAAAAAATATATATATATATATATATATATATATATATACTGGGTTGGCCAGAAAAAAGTAAGCTATTGCTTTTATCAACTATTATATTTACTATTGTCAAGATTTGCTTGCTTTCATAACAATTTAAATAAATAATTTGCTTTTGTATGTAGCTCCTCTATATGTCTTGTTAACCTTGTTAACCTTGTTTGGGTTCCGTGCATTGGTCTTTCTTCACACGAAGGTCAAGCTGTGGCCCAGCCTCTAGTCCTGGCTTGGTGGAGGAGCGAGTTGCTCTCTTGCGCTCTCCAACGTACATAGCCAGGTACACCCGGCTCATCTGGTACCATCCTGAGCCAGGCATCTAGTTTTCTCTTGAAGACTTCAACTTTGACCCCTGTAATGTTTCTGAGGTCCTTTGGAAGCTGGTTGAAAATTCTTGGCCCCTGACAACCAAGCTATTTTCCTTCAGAGTTGAGGGGGTCCCTTGTTGGGCCTTTAATTTGGGAACACTACACATTCTGCCTTTCCTATTTTCCAGCATTGCCTGGATGGTAATTGGGTTTAGTTTGAGTTTTGGTACCAGTTTTTCGATAATTTTCCATATGTAGATTATGGTACCTATACCTCTCTCTTCTTCTTCTTTCCACAGAGTACAGATTTAGTTTACGTAGTCTTTCCCAGTAGTTGAGTTCTTTGCAGCCATCAATCTTGGCTGTGCATTTCTTCTAGTTTATTAATTTCTTCCTTTTTATATGGGGACATCAAAACTGAGCAGTATTCAAGTTTTGGTATGGTCAGTGTTCTCAGCAGGGGAATCATTACTGTCTTGTCCCTCCTTTTGAATGTTCTTAGTAACTGTCCCACAACTCTTTTTGCTTTCTTTATTGCTATCTGATTTTGTGTCTCAAATTTGGCATCATCAGTCATTATTACCCCCAAGTTGACCGCTTTCATGCTTCTCTGAATTTCTTGTCTATCTGAAGCATAATATGCAATCTTTTTAAGTTCCTCATTTCTACCATATCTCAAGAGCTGAAATTTCTTGGTGTTAAATGTCATATTGTTGTCTTCTGACCATTTGTATATTTTGTTCTCTCTCTCTGCAAGGCCTCTACTTCATTTGCATCAGTGATTTTTCTGCTGATCTTTATATCATCCGCAAATAATGTTACTATACTGTTACTGTACTGTTTACTCCATGTGTCTATGTCTGTTAGCATGATAATGAACAGGAGTGGGGCCAGCACTGTACCTTGTGGTACTGAGCTGCGTACTTCTGATTCTGATGATAATACACCTTAAATTTTGACCATCTGTAGTCAATTTCCGAGGAAGTTGTACATCCATTTTCCCACTTTACCTGTTATTCCCATATGTTTAATTTTATGTGCTATTATACTGTGATCGCATTTGTCAAAATCTTTAGCAAAATCTGTGTATATGACATTATAGTTTTCATTGCCTTCAAGTGCATCTAGGATATTGTTATAATGCTCTATAAGTAAGTTGTGATTGGCATGATCTTCCTGATCAGAATCCGTGTTGATTTTCGTTGAATCTTTCCAATGTCTCCAAGAAGTCAGATTTTCTCTGACTATTCTTTCAAAATTTTTGGCGAGGTGAGACATCAAGGACACTGGTCTATAGTTCTTTGCTTGAGATCTATTCCCTCCTTTATATATAGGGATGATGTTTGCTCTTTTCAAAATGCTTGGTATTTCCCCAGTGTCTAGGGATCTTCTCCATATCCAGTATAAGGGTGTAGCTATTTCATTTTTACAGTTTTTAATTAATGGTGCATTGCATTTGTCCGGACCTGCAACTGAATGTTATTTCATTTGTTCTATAGCTCTCGCTACAGCTTCTGAAGTAAAATCAAAGTCTGTTATACATTCTCCTTGCAATTTCTCTTTGAAGAATGCATCTATGTCAGGTATATAACTTTTTGAGGTACTGAATACCAATTCATATTGGGCAATCAATGTTTCTGATATTTCTTTTAGATCATCTGTTAGTTCATTATTTTCTTTCCTTAAGGGGCTGATAGTAGCATACATTTTTGTTTTTCTTTTTGCATAGATGTAGAAGTATTTTGGATTTTCCTTTATTGCTTCTACCACCTTTTCCTCTTCCCTCTCTGTATGGCCCTTTATCAGAGTTTGTATTTCCCAATCAATTCTCTCCAGTTTTTCTTTTATTTCTTTCCTGGCATTGTTGTATCTGCAATTAGCTAACTTTGTTGCTACTCTCTCTCCTTTGGGGAATATTCTCTTTTGCCTCTACAGCCAGTTCCTCTTTCCTTTTGGCTGTACTTTCAGAGCATATTTTTCCAAAATTCTCAGCATCTTTTCTTCCAAGGTTGTTAGCATTTCTTCAGATGTTTTATTCTCAAAAACTGTTCTCCACTCTATTTGGGCCATGTGTGATCTGATTTCTTCCCAATTTATGGTCTTGGAGTTGAAGTTAAAGGCCCCAAATTTGCCTCTTCCTTCTGTCTTTTAAAGTTACCACCATATTTATTGATAACTCGATTATATTGTGGTCTGAGATAATAGTTGGAGTTATTTTTATATCCACAATCAAGTTTGTTTAATTTGTGAATACCAGATCTAGGCAGTTATTTTTCCTGGTATTTTCTGTTATCTCCTGTGTCAGCATAAATTTGTTTGTGAGAGCCATCAGCATTCTTGCTTGCTCCTGGTCCTCTCTTGTGTCCCCCTTATCTTGCTATATAAATATATTTCTACCCACCTTTCTGTATTTTATAAATGGGAAATTAAAATTGCCACAGATTATTATATTAGGGGATAGAGAATTTACAGACTTTACTAGGGTTCTGATATCCTCAATGGCATCCGAAAATTTTTCATTTGGAGAGTTTGGAGGTCTATCAATGACTATCAGTACCACATTTAGTTTCTCTATTTTCACTGCAACAGTTTCCACAAAATTGTTGGATTTACTTATTACCATCTCTGTCATATGCCTTTCATGTATATAAATAGCACAACCACCTTTATGTCTCGCTGTTCTATCTGCTCTTAGTAAGTTGAATCCATCGATATGCAACTCTTTCTTATCGATACAGTGTTCGCAGTTATCGCAGTTTCCTTGGCAGTCTTTAAGATGAGTTTCTGAGAGGCATGCAATGTCCAGCCTTGTTTCATCCATAACACCTTTCAGGTATGAAACTTTTGTTTCGTGAATTGTTTAATTTTATTCCTTGAATATTTGCCAGGACAATGTTTATGTTCTTTGTTTTGCATTGCCCCTTGTGCATTTTAAGTTTATTGTCCTTTGATATTGCATATTTTGTAGCCTTGTGTTCCTCCGAGATGGATCCATTCCCACCTACCTGTTCTGGTAGCTTCTTGCCATGTAGCAGTCTGGCTCAAGGGTTCCCATCTGTGTCAACTGCATGTGCTGTATAAGACTTAGCAGCTGTATTGTGTCCGAGATATTGAAAAAATTGTGTGTGCTATGTTTTGTTTGCTATTTGGGTACATATTCTTTTTTGTCATTTCTTCTGTTGTCATTTCTTCTGTTGTCATTTGAACTTGTCAGGAGATGATGGTAGTAGCATTTATAATATAAAATAATATTTATAATATTTGTTTTTAATATACTCTATTTATCTTTGTTGCACACTTTTCAAAAATAAAACAAACAAAATCTTAAAAGCAATAGCTTACTTTTTTCTGGGCAACCCAGTATATATATTCATACACAGTAGTCCCTCTATAATCATCGTTAATTGGTTCCACAAACAGATGACAATTAAGGAAATGACAATTAATGAGTCATTGAAATACATGTAAATGAGAATTCATTCCAGACCAACTGCTGTACTGTACATACCAAATTATGAAGTGGCTGGCTGCACATGGAGGGGGGGTTGGTGGGGCTTGGTGATGGAGTTTTATTGCTTGGTAGGTGAATCACCCTCCATCAGCAGATCAGGGAGATCTACTGCTGCTGATGTTGATGGGTGGAGAGACTTTGGTGGATCTGATTTTCTTTTTCAGAAATAATCCCGAGTTGGTTGTCTTGTAGCCTTTTTTTTTTCTCTGCTAAGATTTCCTTATAGCAACCAAAGGCTTGATTGGCTTTTTGAATGACTTTGGAGGATCTTTCTGCATTGGAGTCATTTTCTAAAACATCCTTCATCTTCTCCCAGTGCCAGAAGAAATCCTTCAGATTTCCTGTTGTCAATGTCTTGACAATCTTTTCTTCCTCTTCATTTGACTCCTCTGATACCCTGTGCTTTTCAAGCTGCAATTTGACTAAAGTGAATTAAAAAAGCAAATATTTTAAAGTAAATTGTGTTGTAAAACTGCGTGACATCCATCGCCACTGAGCACTCAACAAAGACTGATACCCTACGGGCAGATGATGATTAATAGAGGAAGGATGATTAATGAAATAATGGTGTTAAGTAGGGAATGACGATAGTTGATGGTGTCGGTTATAGAGGGACTACTGTATATACACACACAAATGAGTATTCTACCACTATACTATTTAGTTGGCAAATTGGAGCATAATAACTCATTAGTTGGGAATGATTAACCAGAGGAAAATACTCATAAAGGAACGTAATTGTGTCTAATGAAACCTATTCACATATGGAGTACATCTCCCCAATTCTAAATAAAGCATTCCAGCATTAAGTGACAATGAGCACCTGTGATGACTAGGCCATAGCCATTCCGTCTGGACAGAGCCTGTGTGATGGCCTGGGTTTTATCCAATTTATTCCGAACAAACTGAGCAGCAAGTACCATTCCCTTGTGTGCCCTGCAACCACTCGGTAGACCTTCATGAGCCAGCTGCAGTGAATGAGTACACCAGATATAGAAGGTGGATGTGGCTTACAATTATTTTAAATTTATATGCAGTACATTTAAATATATACACAAAAACTGCACTAGTTGTTTAGCAAACTAAATTTTGAAAAGTGTAGTTTGTTAAACTTGATATAATACAGTGGAAAATCTTAAGGCACTGTTGACACCAGTAACAATACCAAATTAGGTGTTACAAGTGAACTTACTAGGGTGCTTTGTGCATTTAAATCTGTTATTGCATCGTATAAGGAGAGGGTTCCTCGAATGGCAACAACAACATTTTTCGTTTCATCATCTATAGCTACAAAATATGGCGTCTGAAAAATATAATTCATTTATATTCTTGCAAACAAAAAATCTTGCAAACTCAAAATACTGTTGTATTGTACAGTACATAAACCAACACTTTAAATACCTATAACTATAAAACACAAACCAGGAAAGACACTGTTAATACTGGGATAAGAAATGCAAGCTTACTTCATAGATCTTATTATGAAAAGAATGACAGACTATGTTCTCCTCAGGTAGGTTAGTGATGGCCCTTAAGGCAGCGAGATTGCAGAGACAGCAGTTGTCCTTGGTGCCCTTCTCCGATAGTGTTCTGGGGGAAAGGAAATTAGCTCTCATTAATTTGTTTTCAAATAAATATTTTGTGATAAAACTACCAGTACTACATTATATTTCACATCCCTGATTTGGGTTAGTTAAATAATGTAGGCTCTTCAGTAAAGTTACGAAATTCATGAGAATATTATCATAAGGATGTGACCATCCCACTGCCCTGCATAAGGTGCATCTAACTCCACATCTCCTGCAATACAGGAGAGAAACAATTAGGCTAGGGACCCATCCTCCTCTCTTTCATCCCATGATGGGCATCAGTAACCTCAGACTGTATCAGGGCTGTTTCTGCCTTCTCACCTGAAGTTTCTTGGGTTATGATATTTTTGTATGTTATTATTTCTCATTGAAAATGATACACTAAAAGCCCCAAGCATCATTATGTCAAGTGACGAAATGTTGTACAAGAGGGTAGGCATCCTTATCTCCAGTGAACTACAAAAATTGTTCATCACTTCACTTTAATAATAATAATCAGTCAGTTAGGTCAGTGAGAAACTGGTATAGTGCTCAAGCTAACTATCATCATCCTTGCAGTAGCTAGTGTATTACCTTTGTTACCTACTAGGCTATGGACATTGTCTCATTTTAATAATGCAATTCTATTAAAAATATTCAGCACAATATACAATAAACAACATACAGGTAGTTCCCGCCTTTACGAATTAATTCGTTCCAATCCCTCTTTCGTAAAGTGAGAATTTGTAAAGTGAGAACTCATTTCCCATAGACGCAATGTAATAAACATGTGTTCCATTCCTGACAATTAATTTTTCCCATTGAAAACCTTAATAATGTTAAATAAAGGATAATAAAACAATAACTAATGTATAAGCAATGATTTATTTACAATACAAAATGAAAACATAGCAAAGAAATATATGTTGTAGGTACAGTAATACAGTAATACATATTTAAAACTTGTTTAATCATCATCATCATCATCATCATCATCATCCTCAATGACTAAATATGCTGCACTCGTTGAAGGTTTCACCGCACAGTCCACCCTCGATGGTCCAGTGCTTGTTGAAGGCTGCGCCACACTCGATGCTTCAGTAATCGTCAGTGTGGCAACTAACTGCATACTGGAAATTGGAATCTGTCTGCCTGAATGCATAAATGCACGCACAGAAGTACAGCTTGGCGCGACATTTGAAATAACTCTCATAGTCCGGATAGATTTTTTTTATATCATTTTAAAAAAATTCGTAAAGCCGGGAATTCGTAAAACGGGAACTACCTGTAGTCTTAAAGTATCAATGCTGATTACAACCTAGAAGCGCATCTTAGGCTCTTTGTTTCAGCCAGTGCCATATCAACTTTTTAAGGATCATATTTTTCCTAAGAATTTAAAACATTACAGTGGGTCCTTCCTCTTGTAACAAACTGTATTGCAAAATTTTTCAGTTAAACTTTACAACCCAGACAGCACTCCCAGAAGTCCAAAAGCTACACCCACATTTTCAGATCAATGGACATCAGAGAAATGTCAATATATCATCATCTAATCTGAAAATGTGTACATGGTTTATGGGCTGTCTTGGAGCTCTGTATTGCTCTTAAACTTTACCAAAAATCATATTTCTTTGAGTTGGTTTAGTTCTAAATACACTCAAACCCCACTAAATTTACACACTGTATTTCAGCTATTTCTCTGCTTGTCAAAATATCAGGCAAATTTTGGGAGATTTGGTGAAAATAGTCAAATTAACCAGCAATCACCACATGATACATCTGAACCAAGAGGAGGAAGACAAGGATCCCAGAAGTAATGAGACAGTTGTTCTTTAGGTTAGTATACTATGTACATACGTACAGTGGGCCCTCGTTGTTCGTGAGGCTCTCTGTTCATGATTTCAAATACATGATGACCCATTTTACTACCATGTTTCGGTAAATTCACAACTGACTCCGCAAATTCATGATTTTGTCATGTGGCATCTACAATGCTGCCCATGCAGGTCGATGCAGGCTCAGTCATGCTGTGTTGTGAAGTTTCTCACAACCCCCCCTTGATTTTCAAATTCCCCTTTTGGGGGTTGTGAAGTTTCTCACAACCCCCCCTTGATTTTCAAATTCTCCTTTTGGGGGTTGTGGAGTTTTTCACAAAAACCTTACCCTAATTTTCAAGTCCTATCTGGTTCTTCTCAAGTTTTTCTCTCCCCACAGGAGTTTAGTTAGTATCATTAAAAAAAAAACCTAGCGTAACATCCAGACTATTTATGATTATTAATACGGACGTGTCCTGTTGGAAGCCAAGGAAGTGTGGAAAGCCTTTAAAGGTATGAGGTCTTCGTAATCCTTGGCTAGAGTACAATAGGAATAAAGATTTGTTCATAATCTTTATTCCTAGTTATTGTGGTGTTGTCATTTGTATTTCACCATCATTATCATTGCTAATTATTATTATTAAAAGTAGACATATATATATATAGGTTGTTGAAACTGTGACTGAGTATAGATAGGTTTGACACCCTGTCATGTAACTAGCTAGAGAACCAATCATCATTATTATAGGTCACCAGTCATATTATTCCAGAGTTAGGTTTTTGCCCATGCTTGTTTGGCACTGATTATAGGTTGATTAACTCATGTGAGATAGGTTTGCCATAATTGTCAATGTTTATAGTTATTATTTTTTATGTTGGTTATTTATTATTTATGTGCTTTGATTTCATGAGTAAGGCAAGCAGTTGGGATTCAACTCACGTGGTCCAGATTCATCAGGCTTGGATTGTGGATCCCATCCAGTGGGAGCTACGCAGTTTGTGTCAACCACTGTTGGCCACTGGATCTGCCCTGAAATCAGGCCTGTGACCCTAACCCCACTAACTAGCCAGCCAATAAAGGAATTGGAACTCAGGTCATAAAGGGGGGGGGGGTCAAGTTTGGAAGGTAGCTAGGCTGGGACAAGGGTTAACATTCTGTGCAAGTCATTTCCAGTACTTGTCTCCCACTTGTGTTCTATCCTTTCTGCCAAATCTCACTAAGGGTTATTGGGATTCCAGAGGTTTTGTTAATTGTGATTCATTGTCAGTCCTTTTGTTATGTTTATACTGTCACACTGAATAGTTGTTTATTTCAGATATAATAGAGAGAAAAACACTGAGTAGTTTACTTCTATTAGGTCTACCTTTGAATTCCAGCCTTTTCTTGGACCCTGAGTGGTTGGGTCTCCTACTCAGAGGAGAGTCAGATTGAGACACCTGAACTAGGGGAGGTCCTTTACAGTTAACATGCAAGTCAGACCTGAATAATCTGGAAATAAACCACTGACCAGAGAGGCATTCCTAGATACCAGAGATGATTACATCTTTGCCCAGTCTCTTGACTATCCCGAACCTAGAAACGTGAAAAGGTGCTGGGTGGTTCGACAAAACAGATACTTGGGGACTACAGCCCACACAGCCACCGCAGCAGTCTTTCACTAAATGAGGTTGTGTCATTTCGTGCTCTTGAACACCAGTGTACTATATATTTAGTGTGTTATTTAGTTGTTTCTAAAATATTATTGCTTTACATAATTGTTTATGTAATAATATTGCTATGTAAAATATCATTGTTTATGTAATATTACAGTAACGTTATTGGTGTTTGATGCAAATCATTGTTCAATAATACATATTATTAAAACTTTTTTGGCATTTTAAGGATATTTTACACTGCCATCCTTGAGCTTTTGGAACCAATTAGCCATTTTACATTGAAAATGGATCTTCTTGTTCACAATTTTGTAAGTCGTGACATTTTTCTCAGTTCCCATTAATCATGAACAATACATATACTGTACAGTACATACTTTAGTACAAGACTGTACAGCCTAAAATTTTATATAAATTGGGGATGATTTTAGTCTGTTCAGGAGTGTGGGTGTCACATTTTTGATAATTTTTTAAATTTTCTTAATTTTTTTGAGAATTAAAAAATTGAATTTTTTTTGTACATTAATGAATTCGTACATATCGGGGGATTGCTGTATTGTAATATAATTATCAGGGGATTGCTGTATTGTAATATAATTATTTGTGGATTAACTAAAAACTGTGTGTGTTTATTTCTAAAAAATAAATTTCCCATTTATCTACTTTTTAGCATATGTAATGTATTCATGTGCAAGTATTTATTTACTAAAAATTATCTTCAAGCATCTAGTCTAGAGATGCTGCAATTGGGCTTCCTAAAGGCAAGGTGTGTGAACCCCTTGCTTGACAAAATATCCCCATTATTTCACTAAGCTTCCAAAATTTGTTTGCATTTTCTTCATAGTCAAATTACACACTGAATTCCCCAGGAAAACCCCTATATTTCAACAAAATATCAATTTTAAAATAATTCGTGTTGTAGCTATGCACTGCATAATCTTTCAGAAAATGCAAAAAATGAAATTTAATACACTAAAGAAAGTTCAAGGCAATAATGTACAGCATAATGGAACTGCTAACAAAAAAGTGTATGAAGTGAGAAATAGAGAAAGACTGCATTAAAGATGAAAGGATGTAGCTAATTAGTAAATGTGTAAATAAACATGGGAAGTTGACATAAATATGGCACAATTAAAGGTTAATGAGAAACTGAGAAAAATGGGAGCATTTTCAAGGTGTGTAAATAGACATTGGTCTCACCTGATATACCACCAGAGGTATACCTCTAAATTCATCAGGAAAGGCAATATCGAATATCTGAGGTTGGGATGGTACATTATTTTAGCTAAGGATCTCAATGTATCCTTGTAAGTAAACAATGTGAATGTCTGGTCCAAAGTTCAAGAACTGTATCCACCCCATGAAGAATGAGAATTAGGTTTTGAAATAACCTCATCAATTGATGTTCCATGTGTTGGTTGGTCTCTCTTCACAAAAGGTCAAGCTGGTGGCTCCACTGCTAGGCCTGGCTTGGTAGAGCAGCAAACTGCTTTCTTGCACTCTCCACTACACATAGTCAGGTACACCCAGCTCATCTGGTACCATTCTGAGCCAGGCATCTAGTCTTCTCTTAAAGATTTCAACTTTTTCAACTTTGACCCCTGTAACATTCCTGAGGTCCTTTGGAAGCTGGTTAAAAAGTCTTAGCCCCCCCCTGACAACCAAGCTATTTTCCTTCAGTGTTGAAGAGGTCCCTTGTCTTTTTTTTTTTAAGTTCGGGAAGAATGGATTCACCTCTATTTAAAAGGGCATATCTCGGCGGAAAAACAAAGAAAAAGTGAGAGGAAAGACAGAGGAAAAAGAAAGGGTGGAGGGGACAGTTGAAGTGGAAAAAGACCAAGGATGACAAGGACTGCAGGGTTGAGCCCCATCATCCTTGGGTGCTAGGGCTGGGAGGGCGCACGTGAAACCTCCAGGAACAAGCACGTACAAACGAGCACAAAGAGCACGAGCTTAGAACCCCCTTGCGGGGAGGTCCCTTGTCTGGCCTTTAATTTGGGAACATTACACATTCTGCTTTTCCTATTTTCTGGCATTGTTTGGATGGTAGTTGGGTTTAGTTTGAGGTTTGGTACCAGTTTTCTGATCATTTTCCATATGTAGATCATGGTGTACCTCCCTCTTCTTCTTTCCAGGGAGTACAGATTTAGTTTACCTAGTCTTTTCCAGTAGTTGAGCTCTTTGCAGCTATCAATCTTAGCTGTGAAATGTCTCTGAATTTCTTATAATTTACTAGTTTCTTCCTTTTTATATGGGGACATCAAGACTGGGTAGTATTCAAATTTTGATATAATCAGTGTTTTTAGCAAGGGAATCACTACTGTCCTGTCCAACAACTCTTTTTGCTTTATTGCTATCTGATTTTGCATTTCAACTTTCGCATCATTGGTCATTACCCCCAAATCAATTGCTTTCAGGCTTCTCTGAATTTCCTATCTAGTTCCTCATTTCTACCATATCTCAAGAGTTGAAATTTCTCAGTGTTAAATGTCAAGTTGTTGTTGTTGTCTTCTGACCATTTGTATATTTTGTTTGTGTCCCTCTGCAAGGCCTCCACCTCTTTTGCATCAATAATTTTTCTGCTGATCTTTGTATCATCTGCAAAGGATGTTACTCTATTGTTGCCGTTTACTCCACTGTCTATGTCTGTTAGCATGCTAATGAACAGGAGTGGAGCCAGTACTCTACCTTGTGGTACTGAGAGCTGTATACTTCTGATTCTGATGATGATATACTGTACCTTCAATTTTGATGCTCTGTAGATGTTTTCTGAGTAAGTTGTAGATCCATTTTCCCACTTTGCCATACATTTCATTTTATGTGCTACTATACCATGATCACATTTGTCAAAAACTTTAGCAAAATCTGTGTATATGACATCATAATTGTCATTACCTTCCAGTGCATCTAGGATATTGTTATAGTGCTCTATAAGTTGTGATAGGCATGATCTTCCTGATTGGAATCCATGCTGATTTTTTATGAATCTTTCCAGTGTCTCTAAGAAATCATAGATTTTCTCTCTAACTATTCTTTCAAATACTTTTGTGAGGTGGGACATCAATGACACTGGTCTATAGTTCTTTGCTTGAGATCTATCCTCTCCCCTCCTGTTTGCTCTTTTCAAGATGCTCAGTATTTCCCCAGTGTCTAGAGATCTTCTCCATACCTAGTATAAAGGTGTAGCTATTTCATTTTTATAGTTTTCAATAAAAAATGCATTCCAATTGTCTGGACCTGCAACTGAATGTGGTTTCATTTGTCCTATAACTCTCGCTACATCTTCTGGGATAAAATCAAAGTTTGTTATACACACTCACAATTTCTCTTCAAAGAATGCATCTATGTCAGGTATCACATTGTCACTTTTTGGGGAACTGAAGACTGATTCATACTGGGCTCTCAATGTTTCGAACATTTCTTTTAGATCATGTTAGTTCATTATTTCTTTTCCTTAAAGGCCCGATGGTGGCACATGTTATTGTTTTCCTTTTTGCATAGCTATAGAAGTATTTTAGGTTTTCCTTTATTGCTTCTACTGCCTTTTCCTCTTCCCTCTCTGTATGGCCCTTAATCAGGTTTGTATTTCCCTATTGATACTCTCTAGTTTTTCTTGTATTACTTTCTTGGTAGTGTTATCTCTGCAGTTAGCTAACTTCGCCTCCACTCTCTCTCTTTTTCAGAATATTCTTCTCTTTTGCCTCTATAGCCAGTTCCTCCCTTTTGGCTGTGATTTCAGAACATATTTTTCTAAAATTCTCAGCATCTTTTCTTCCAAGGTTGTTAACATCATTTCAGTCATTTTATTCTCTGAAACTGTTCTCCACTCTATTTGAGCTGTGTGTGATTTAACTGCTTCCCAATTTATAGTCTTGGAGTTGACGTTAAAGGCGCCAAATTTGCTTCTTTCCTCAATATATGTATTGGCTTTTAATGTTGTCATCATATTTGTTGATATCTCAATTAAGTTGTGGTCTGAGATAATAGTTGGGATTATTTTTATATCAGCAATGAAATTTGTGTTATTTGTGAATACCAGATCAAGGCAATTGTTTTTCTGGTATTTTCTGTTATCTCCTGTGTCAGCATAAATTTGTTTGTGAGAGCCATCAACAGTTTTGCTTGCTCTTGGTCTTCTCTTGTGCCCCCCCCTTTTTCTGGTATATATACTATATAGTACTGTGCAAAAGTCAGAGACCACTGTCGATCTGATAACTATTAGATAATCTGTTGTATGAAAATTGGTTTTGATACTAAAATATATATTAACTAGAACCTCTGGTTCATATTAACATATAACTAAGTTATTACTTAAGTGTATAAAGTTGTATAAGCTGGATGACCCTCTAGTCTGCATAAATTGGACTTGAGGGTTGATTCATTATATTACTTATAACATGTGTT